>VYKG01000620.1:0-23589 GCA_011426275.1 Dactylonectria torresensis | reverse complement strand
GGTCATTTGGGCTCTCTCTGACGCTACGGTTTAACGCGTTTACGCATAAGACCACAGCGACAGGTGACCCGTTACGGCCAAACCACATACACTCCGTCCCTCTTGACTGCGTGAGGTCACCAATAAAAAGGCCACCGAAAGAGAATGCAGACCAGATGTGCCACCATACCAAGCAAGATCTACAAGGATAAGACTAGCGATAACCAAGCAGCGGCAAATAAGAACACTACCAGAAAGAGTCGGGAAATACTCGAAGCAGATAGATACGGCGCTGCCTGGCAAGCATACCCGTACTCTATATGACCTGCTGACAAGGAAGGAAGCGGATGTGTTGGTCCAGCTCCGCACCGGAGTGGCAAGACTAAACAGCTTTCTGCACAAGATCGATGCAGTGGAATCGGACACGTGCGAATGTGGCCAAGCATCCGAGACAGTTCAACATTTCCTATTCAGATGCACAAAGTGGACAATGCAACGGGAAGGCATGCTGAGATGCTCACGAACAAAGATGGGAAACCTCTCGTTCTTCTTGGGAGGAAAGTCAGCATCTGACGGTGACAAATGGGCGCCAAACATGCAGGCAGTACGGGCGACGATCAAATTCGCCATTGCAACAGGGAGGCTTGACATGAATAAGACGCCTCAGACACACTTACTATTCAGATCGAATCCTACTAACATACAGTCTCATTTTGGCAGACCGTGCTTCAGCTGCTGAGGATAGGATGCTGAACACTTGGAGAAATTGGCCTTCAAGCAGGCCTGTCATGGCATATACACCAGATTGGATCAGTCATTCAAAGTGAAAATTGTTGGGCTTGGGGTGATTAGCTTAGTGCAAAGGCCCTCTGGGGTGTGTCCCCCCGGGCGAATAAAACCCTACCTACCTACCTCTAGCATCATCCTCTTTGACAAACACGCTTCTAAAACGCGCTAAACTCTCAAAGACGCGACACCACTCGCCCGTACTGCCTGTATGCAAGTACTGATTTGTATTTTCAGACCTATTCCGCTCCTTGCGCGGGGCACTGCTGGTTCGCAAGTCAATACCTGTTTGCTCCTTCAGCCCACCTCCACAGCCAACCCGAAGCCCCATCCTCGATGGCCATCTTCAGGATCCTGTCCTCTCGGTAGACCGACACGCGCGTCCGTCCTCTCGGGCCATATAGAAATGTCGTAACTGCCACCCAGCCTTCCGTCGCTTCCATTATATGCCGCGCCCCGCAGATTGTCAGTTCTGTTTCGCGCTACCTCGCAAGATCTCTCTTGCAAGGCCGACCGTGTCTCGCAGAAGTTTGTCCACTTGCATCCTCACTGTACCCAGAACAGCCGAGCAACGCAGTGTCGCCCCCTCCTAATAACCAAGGTGCCTTGTCGTTCTCTGTGCGGTTTCAAGAGCGCCGTTCCTTCTCGTTCGTTTTCGCCGTGACTATTCACAGGGAGTAACCTGAGGTGGGCCTTTATGGTAGCTTCGGTGGAGTATTTCAGTCAGCTCGTTAAGGTGTGGCTCCCGTACAGTAGCTCAGGGGTAAAGGTACCTAGGTTTTTGTCAAGGCATCGGGTACGGTACTTGGGGTACACCAGTCACGACGGAGGACTGCAAGGTTATCCGCATACGGGAGTGAGGCCTGACCCTAGTTGAGGGTCACTCCCGAAACAAGGGACCTGCCGCAGTATCCTACTGTAGGTAGCTAGTCCGTATTCAAGGACCTGATCTTCTTGCGTAGGTACCTAACGCACGGCGGATGTGTGGAGATAAGCCGACAAAAAATGAATTGATCAAGTTTGGTATACCTATTATGGCTAGGCTGTATTTCGGAAGAAGTTAGTGTCAAGGGCTAGGTCAGGAGACTAGCTGGGGCCTTGGTGTGACTTCGGCCGCCGTCGTCACAGACTGCATGAAATTGTGCATTCTCTTACACGGATACAAGGGACTCGGCTTTCGCTTCACTATGTCTGTATCTAGATAACCCCCTTAAGGGCTGTTCATAAAAGACGGGTCCACTGACCCTCCCTCGGTTCAATCAAGTCACTGTTCTGTACAGATGTACGTAGTACCTACCGTATCTCGGACAAGGTCTAAGATCCTTGACAGTTAGACTTCCCTGGGCGCCTCACACCCCCCTGCCGCGACTGTGTACCAAGGGAGTGGAGTGACCGAGAGCTCATCAGCGTTCTCCCTACTCCTATGGATTCCCAAATACCCCCAACAACAGCGAGAACGAATTTTTGAAGCAACAGGCCAAACAGCACTCTCACGCCTCTCCGACGGGTTAATTGAATAGCCTGAAGTCTAGCGCATCGCCCAGTGCGTCTTCAGACGATCATGGCGACCTCGTGGCCCCAAGAGTCTGATCTGGCACGGCGAAGTCTTGCAGTGCGAGCTGTATGACAGGTCGTGTCGACTGAGGCAATGCTTCAATTGCCAAGCATACGGCCACATAGGAACCCAGGGCAAGGCAACAGCGAGATGCGGCTACTGCGCTCAAGAACACGCGTCCCGCGAATGCCCTGTCAAGTCTGACAAGAGCGTGCCTAGAACGTGCAACCAGGAAAGATGAAATGGCCAAGGTTAAATCCGCCTACGCCGCACGCCCTAGGTACCACCTAGTGCCACAGAGCAGTATGGCAATCAGCCAGGCGAACCCAACTGCGAGAACTCAGGAGGAACCGATCGGATGAACCATCCGGGAGAGAGCACCATCCCTCGTACCTAGTCGCAGTCAGCAGAATCGGCAAGGAAGAAGCAAGTCACCGACAAAGAGAGGGCAAAAGAGAGCCAACCCTGGGAACAACGTAACTGCCCTGAACGACGTGGAGAATGAGATCACAGTCAACTGATAATAATACACTTTATAAACAGAGTGAATAACTTATTAAAAATATAAAATTTAATTAAATAAATACCTCAATTAATAAAACTATAGTAATAATTCTCTTTATTTTTTAAAAAGGATGAAGACATTAGAAGTGATATAAACTACTATAATTTTAATATAATTACTATAAAAATTACTACTTTTATAATTAATCAATAAATTATTTAATATGTTATAAAAACTGAAATAAAATTTAAATATTAATATATGTATATTAATATATTTATATTAAAAAAGAAGCCTAATAAAAGGTAGGCTTTTATATAAGATATAATTTAAATACATAAGTATAAAAAAATGAGAAAGATTGAATGAAATTTAAATGGTTTTTAAATAGTTAATATTAAATAATATAAAAAATATATACATCTTTTTAAAATTCTACAACTTAAAATTTATTTTGAAATATATTTTTTTAAATATAATTGTATTAATAATATCATTGCTCTTTTTATAAATATCGTTAATTTTTAATATAAAAAAATAGTAGACTATAAAGAATAATGGGATATTAACAAAAACTATATATAATAATTAATTATAATTAAAAAAAGAAACTAAAAGAAGTAAAGGCTTAAAAAAAAATTTGAACAAAAAGGCCTTTGATAAAAATAGAATTCTTTTTTTTTAACTTTAGGTTGTAATAAAATAGGTATATTAGTAGATTAATGCTTCTAATATAAACTTATTTCTATAATTGAAAGCATGAAAGCATATACTCTATATTCAGTTCTTAAGGAAAGAATTAAATATAAATATTTAGGTCAAGGTCCTTGGCAGCACACACCCGGAGGGGGGGCCAGAGGTCAAACAGCCAAAAAAAAAAAAAAAAAAAAAAAAAAAAAAAAAAAAAAAAAAAAAAAAAGCAACAATAAGAACAACAGTATGATGGGCTCAAAACTTAAATATAAATATATTTTTAATAGAATAATATTTAATAAAATAAATAGTTTAATAAAATAAATAGTTTAATAAAATAAGTAATTTAATAAAATAAGTAGTTTAATAAAATAAATAGTTTAATAAAATAAATAGTTTAATAAAATAAATAGTTTAATAAAATAAATAGTTTATTAAAATAAATAGTTTATACTTTAAATATACATTTATATTAAAATTTCACTTAAAAATATAGTATACTACTTAAAAATATAGGTTTTTTTAGTAGTAAATTATAGCCTTATATAGTTTAATATAAATTAATTTATTAAATATTATTTAATAATTATTATTATTACTATTAATAAATCAATCCTTTTCTTTTTTAAAATTATTTTATAATCTCTATAAATTATTATAAATAAAATAATTATTTAAACTTCAGAGCTTAAAAGAATTACAGAAAAATATTATAAAGGGAAATTACTATTTTTAATATATATAATTGTAACGGTCTCAAGGTAGTGTATTTGCAACTAGCTAGGCCACTCTACAGAGTGTACCAAACTTAAGGAAAGAAGAAGAAAAGAGTAGAGGTCCATCCATAAATATACTCGTCATGGTGGCTTAAAGGTAAAAAGTGGGCCACGAAAGGCCGAGGGTTCCCGAGGCCACCTTACGGGCACAGCCCGTTACAATAATGCCTTTATGAGCATCTCAAAGTGTTGGTTAGGTAGGATAGTAAGACTTGCACCTTAATATAGTACTCTAGTCTTTTAAGTTACTATTACTTTAAGCGTAGGTTTTAAGCTCTTATACTATTATTCTTACTATTAATTTCTTTTAAACTATTTAACATCTAGCCCTCCCTTTAAATATCTATTTGGAAAAGCTTTAAGTTTAATGATAATTAAAACAAAATTTATATTATAAATATTCTTAAAACTTATTTTTTTTAACTTAAAAACTTCATAAGTATAAAGTTTATTTAAATATGACTTTTTCAGAATTTATTAATAAAACTAAAATTTATATTTTTCTTTTTTATATTTTCAAAACATTTTTAAAAGCATTTTAACGTTTATTTTTTAAAATTACTTAAAATTTATAAAAATTATGCCCATTTTTATATCTTATTTTTATAATACAATTAAGAAATTGAAGGTTTTTTTATTATTTTATTTTATGGTTTTTTTTTAAGAATTATATAATTTATATCTATTTTTACTTTGAAAATAAATAATAGACTAAAAGAACTTTTGAATATTAAGATTAATATTATTATTGTTAAAGTATTAAAATATATTATAAAGAAGATAATTTTAATTTACTTTAGCTTTAAAGTATTTTAAATATTTCAATACTTTACTTTTGAAGCTTTTTATAAATAATTATTATAAATATTATTTATGTTGAGTTAATATTTATTTATTAATATTATATAATTATAAATAATTATCTAATGCTTAAAGTAAATTATATTTTTAAAAAAAAATTAGCCCAAGGTATTAGTCCTTATTTAAAGCTATTAAATATAGCTTATAATTTTACTTTTATTAGTATTAATATAATTATGAGTAAATACATTATTATTATAAAAGAGAAAAGAAGTTTTTTTTAAAAATATTACTAATATTAAATATTTATAGGGTTTTATTAACATTATGAAGAATAATACATATATATTACTTATTGTATATTAAAAACTACTGTTATCAATATTAATTATATTTTAAATTTAAATTAAGTCAATATTTATAATTTTTACTTCTAAAATTATAATAAATAAGGTTAAGCTAATTACTTAAACCCCCCCCCCTCCCACATAAATAAAGCTATATTATACTAAAAATAATTTAATAGAATATTAATAATAAATTCAAAATATTTATTACTTTATTTAATAAGGAAGATTATTTAAATATTATATTAATTTAAAAATTAATAAACTAATTTATTATAAAAATTCTTGGGTAAAAACTAGTTAATTGTAGTATTAATATACTAGCTAAAAAATTAAAAATATGGAACATGTGTGAAATATTTGTTATAAGTAATAAACCGCTATGTAAACCTATGCCTTTAGTTATATCAAGGAACGCGTGTGTATTAGCTAGGCTAAGGCTCATATGTAAAACTAGTTACAAGGCTCTGGGTCCGTGACCGGCAACACCTGCCCGGCGGCCCTGTCATTCCAATCCTATCCCTATTGGTCGATTTGTGCCGATACCTTTAGTTATAATAGCTAAAGAAGATATATCTTGCAAAATACACTAAACTAATATTAATATCGCTATTCTATTAAATAGTACTGATAAATCTGGTCTTATATTGACGGCGTTAGATAATAAAACTAAGCGTATGTTCTAAATAATAAATGTTAATTATAGCTTTGCTTTTATTCTGTGCTTTGCACACCTGACAAGCAAAACATGCATGTTTATAGTGTTAAGTATTTTTCACAGCAGTGGATGTTTCTGTCTGACTAGTTTTATGAAATTGCATTCATAAGCATGCACAGCAGGGCAATTCCATATTTAATAGAAGCATGTATAATTTACTATTACATAATGCATGTTTTACCTCGAAAATAAAATAAGCTATAATATACTCAGCCTTATGAGAAAATCGAATTCTCATCACCAACGCATGAAATTGGGGTTTTAGCCATTTAAACTACTAATGCTTATATATATATATTTAGTTAATTTTTATTTATAAAAATTAACTAAGTGTGCGAAGCACTCAATTAAGATAAATTCTTTTGCTATTCATACAATTTTTTAATAGCACATATTTCATTAATATCATAAAAACCTTCTAAATAAGAAAGATAATTCAGATATTAACTGACCATTAAAGGATATTATTAAAATAAGAATTAATTAACTTAAGTTTAGTAGGATTACAAACAGTAATCCTACTAAAGATCAGTTATATATATAGCTTGCATAGCTTTGCTTCTGATTTCCCTGTAAAGGAAAATATGCATTCATTTTCTATATATATATTAGCGCTTGTACATAAAGGAGCCAATATTCCCTGGGTAAAAACTCGGAATCGAACCGAGAGCAAAATTAGATTAATATCTACCTCTTCATTTGCGATTTTATATTTTTAATTATATCTCAACCTTCTTGCGAGATATGAGCTTTTTGATAGACTAATTTCGCGATTATTCTAAAATCGTAGTAATCTAGCAATTTAACCCCGTATGTCTGATATCTGTTGAAAAATGGAATTACTTTTAAATATATATCTTTAAAATGAGATATTCTAAATTCTATCCTTTTTATATTCTATTAAATACCCACATCCAAATAAGTTTAAGATATTAGCCATGAATATCTTATCTCTAGAATTCTGACCCACACTTATTCTCATAACTACAGCATAGCTAAACTTATGTTTATCATATTTATGTATATCTACAAAAAAACAACCCTCTCCGCTAAAAAATCCTGCTAATCAATACGGATTTATATTTGTTAACGGTAAATTTTGAAATCTATTTATAGGAGATATTTCAGGGAATAATTTTTTTAGAAACCTTCAAATTAAGAATTTGGATTAAACCTTCACGGCGTAGATGTTCTTTTTTAGACATAATTTCTAAAATATTTTTAAATATTGAAAAATCATTTTGCTTTTCAGTTATTAAAGGATAATTATCAAAATGAGGTATAATTGCACTAATTATACTTTTATAGTCTTGTACTCTATAGAGTACAGATTTACTAGAGGTATGGATATTACCTATATCACCAGGGAAAGATTTTATTTGCAATAATAAATTGACATCTCTTATATGTAATTTTATTATCAAACATGGTCTAATTGACCATCCTGTATTGTGTGGTCTACTTTTTTCAAGTCCTATATGAAAACAACCCTCTGCATCTACAAAACCTGTTACCCAATTGGGGTCTAATTTGTGTTTTATATTATTATTCATATTCATTTATATTTTATTCATTAAGCCCGATAAGCCTAAAAAGAAACATTAATTTCTAGGGTAAATACTTGGATTCGAACCAAGAGCCTATTAAACCACAATTAATCGTTCCACAAAACTGTGATAGCTTTGCATACTCCGTAAGCATGCCTATAAGGGGTTGACGCCTCTGCATAAGCTTGTGAAGCTCAATTGGTTGAGCAGAACACTGAAGCTGTTTTGGTTGTAAGTTCGAGTCTTACCAACAGCAAACTTAATTGTAAGGGATTTAGTATAATGATGAATGCATATGACTTTTAATCATTAAAATATAGGTTCGAATCCTGTAAATCCTATTTTAAAAAGGGGGTATAGTTTAATCGGTAGAATGCCCGACGTTGTGGATTGGCTAGATCCTAGGGAAACTCAACTTACGATTAAAGTCGCAATTGACTCTTTATTTTCATAATAAATATAAACCAAACCAAACATGAAAAATATAGAGTGAAATTTATTACCATATAATCAAAAATTAAATGATTTATGCTTAAATATGTATAATACTTTAAATTGTGAATTAATTACAAACATTAGCATATTATCGTATATAATAATAATCATTACAATTATCTTCCCTATATTATATGATATTATTATTGCATCAATTGTCGTGGATACTACAAATCTTATCGATGGTACTACTGATACAATAGAGGCTTCGCACTATAATAATTTATTCGCCGTGAAACATTCATAATGCAGAGAATATAGTAAACAACTTTTTCAGTGCCGGCAATTTATTGAATCATAGGGGTGCTTCATGTTTACACACAGGAGTGAAGGAATTAACGATCACTTTTTATATGAATAACCTAAGATATACGAGTAAAGTGACTTAGCTTTAGCTCGCACATTAAGTAAAGGGAAAGTTTTATTTTTTATTGACTGTTTTAATATTGCAATAGATCAATTAAAATGTACGTCTGCATAGCTTTGCTTCTATGAAGGCGTACTTCGTAGCACAGCATTAAATAGCAGCCTTTTTAATTAATAAAAGCCAGTGTTGGTAAATTCGTTAGTAGTTAATCGTTAATCGTTAATTAACTACTAACTAATTAGTTTTAGTCAGTAGTATCTATTAACTAATTCGTTATTCGTTAATTAATTTATTAACGAATAACGAATTAGTTTTAGTCTAAGTAACGAAAATATTTAGTAGTAACGAATAGTTAGTAATTTTCTAGTTTTCGTTACTAAGACTAAAGCTATTTCGTTAATAGTTAATTAGTTAGTAACTTTAGTAACGACTTCGTTATTAGAGTTACTATAATTTATAACTATTAATAAATTGGACAAATAAGCTAATTTAGTAAATTAAATAAATAGCGTACTTGATAAGCATGCCAAGTATACCGGTCACTTACATTTTATACCTTGAATTGCAATTTTTAAATTTTTTTTAAAAATCCGAACTACGCCTAAAATAGCTAAAACCTAAGATATAAGTTAATTATATAATAACTTACATCAAAAATTTTTATAAAATTTTTATTTTTTTAATAAAATTAAGAAAAAACCTGTTCGCACTGTGTATCTTCTTAATTTTATATGTAATAAGCTAACTAAAAATTTAAGAAAAATACTATACTATTTTCTTTTTCTTTAAATATCTAAAAATGATTTTTTTATATTTTTAATAGTTATATAGCCTGTTTTTTAAAATCTGATATTATTACTTTTAGCTGTACAGTATGAGTGTCCGGCAAGCTTGTTTGACCGGCATGCTTATCAAGTACGTTATAATATATAAGATAATTTAGTAAATTGGATAAATGTAGTAAATAAGGTAATTTAGTAAATTGGAGATATATAGACTATATAATAAATAAGGTACTTTAATATATATATTAAATAAAATACGTAATAAATAAGATATATATAGTAATATAAGTAATTTAGTAAATTAAATATATATAGACTGTATAGTAAATAATATAATTTGATATATTAGAAAACTGAGATATATTTAATAAACTAAGTGTATAAAGAAACCATATTTAAATCACTAACATTTAAAAACCTCCAGCTTTTTAATTAAAGCAACTGCTCAGGATCTAGCTTATTTCTAGCTTTAGTAATAATATTATTACTGATAGAAAAAGCCCCTTCTATGGCAGCAGAGGTAGCAGGAATAGATAAATAGCGCCTGGCTAATAAACTTAGAATAGGAAATCTAGCTAATTAGATTTACAATAATCTAATCTATTAGTCTATTAAAAATATTAGTAAAATAAATAAAAAAATAGATTAATAGGGAAAATAATTACCTTTCTAGAAACAACTTCCTCATTAAGATAAGAAGAATATCCTTCTATAGGAAATATAAGGTAAATAAGAAATAAATAACTTACTTATTATATTCACTTTTAAATGTATTAATAATATCATCAGGTACTTGTATATAGTGAAATAATAAGCCTCCTTCCTTAAAATGTATTAATTTAAACCTAGGGTCTAAAATGATACCTACAAGAAAGGGCTTTAGCTTTCTAATATTAGAAGCTGTTATTTTCCTAATTTTTCTAAGCCAGCTTGTAGAGCTATAGAAAAATCAGAAAAAAAGTCCTCTTATAAATAGTTAATAATATAATAAAAAATAAATAGAAAGTATATAACTTACCTCAGAATTCTGGCTATTCCCCAGAAGAAAATCACTATTTAACCTTTCTAATTTATTATATATCTGATATGAAATAAACCTTCAGAAATAGTAATATAAACCTGGCCTTGTAATTTAATAGAAGTCAAAAATCCTTTTTAATTGCCCTATGTCTACCCAGTCAGGGTTAGAGAAAAAGATAGGTTTAAATTCAGTATTTGAGGTATTTCTCATAATATAAAATATAGGGTCTTTTAGCTCTAATACTGAACTAAGCATATAATAGGTTGAATTCAATCTTATTACATTATCTACAATAATATTAGCTATATTTTTATAAGCTTATAAGGATTATAAATACCAAGATTTCTTAAGAGGTTAATTTGCCTTCTAGAAGTTTTTTTGCTTCTTGAGTATATTTTATAATAGTTATAATCTGTCTTATACGGCTTTACTAAAGTTAGTTTTTTTAAATTTAAATATAAATAAAATATAGAAATAAAGTATAAATATAGGAAATAGGAAATAGGAAAAATAACATACTATTAAAAGAAGGCTCTTCAGGCTCAATTTCTTCATCCTCTTTAATAGCATTATTAAAAGATACATTAATATAATTCAATAACCTATCTTCTAAAGAAGGATTAGAAAGGTAATTCTTTAAAATAGTCTGCACAATAATATTTTACTTTTTAAGTAATTTTTTTTATTAATAAAATATATTATTTATTATTAAATTTCTTTATATTATATATATTTTTAATATAATATTCTTTTATATCCTTATATATTAATTTTATAATTCTAAATAATATATATTTAAAGGAGGCTAGAAGTTAAATACTTAAATAAAAAAATTCGTAATAAAAATAATAATTTAAACTTAAGCTTAAGGTAATAACTTAAAATAACTAGAGTTTCTATTACATTTATATAAGCCTTATTATTCTAACTAACCCTTTAAGATATATTAAATAGCTAAAAAAGCTAAATCAAAAAGCTAGATATTAAAAAGTTAAGTTATTATATTATAAAAGCTCTATAAAGGCTCTTTATATTTTAAATTTATTATAATTTTAATTATATTATAATTTAAATTACCTATTTATAATTCTAAATTATAATTTAACTTGTTAGAAATTGAAATAAACTTAGTAAATTAAATACTAAAATAAAGACATAACATATTATATAATAGCTTAGTAAACCTTCATTACTAAGATTACTATATAAAAATAGTCTTATATATAACTTAAGAGAATTAAAGAAAATCAAATTCTAATTCCTAAGTTATAAAAACTAGCTTATCTTTCTAACTTAAAATATATAATAGAAATTAAAATTAGCTACTCTAGCTATAAGAAGCTTATCTAATTAGCAATCTTTAGCTGTTATATTCTCTAAAAAAGCCTATTCTTATTAGCTATATTAAATATAAATATAATCTAATAAATTAAAATAAAATAGGTCTTATTAAAGAAATTAGCTTTAAAAATAATAAAAAATAAAATAATTATAATAAATAATATCTTCTTTAAAAATCTAAAAAGTAATTACTATCTTATATAAGTTATAAAGTTATAAACTAATATTATAATAATTAATATGTAATTAAAAAAGTAATAATTGCATTAAAAACTAAGAGAATCTGGTCACTTCTAACATTAACTAGATAGAAGGATTTAGCAGAAGAAGGTTAGTTCTATAGGAAGGAGGGACAAGAGTCTATTTATAACTAGGTGAACTAATTAATTAAATCCTTTATTTATAATAACTTAAGTAATATAAATATATAACTATATAGGAATGTAGTAATGTGGAATGTAGTAATATAGAAATAAAAGTCGAAATAGTGATTTTAATAATAAATTACTATATATAAATTAAAAAATTATAAATTAATATTATATAAATTAATATAACGTACGTGATAAGCGAGTGCAACAAACAAGTGAGTGCAACACCTATACTGTACACTTAAAAGGCTTTAAATTCTCTAAAACTAGCTATATAACTAATTAAGACCTAAAAAGTGCATTTAAGTTAACTTAAAAAAAGTCATGTTATTTTCTTTAGATTTTTAAAAAATCTTTATAATTTTTAAAAAATAAAAAACTTAATAAAAACAGTGCGAATAAAGCTTTTCTTAATAACCTTATAAAGAATTTTTTTAAAAATCTAGAAAAGTATTTAATGAATCTTTACTTAATAATTAAGATTATGTAATACTTTTAACTAACCTACTTTTTTTTAAAATTTTAGAGAATTATTTTTGCTAATAGTGTAAATACTAGGAAATTTCAAGTGTTGCACTCGCTTATCACGTACGTTATAATTAAAAGAATAATATATTAAAAATTAAGGGAATTTTGGTGCCTTTAATATTAAGATAGAAGGATTTAGTAGAGGAAGGTTAGTTTTAGAAGGAGTGCAATACAGCGAATATCATTTAAAAAGGGAACTTTAAAATTGCTTAAATAAGCATTAGTAAAGGTCTTAATAAATGTATTATTATTTGCTGCATTACCTCTAGTAATACTATTTTATATTAGTTTATTTTAATTATAAAGAGAAATAACAATAATAAAATAAATAATACAAATAACTAACTTCTTTTTTTAGTCTTTTCAGCTTCCTTATTATAAGCAATTTTTGAATGCTTATATTGATAGTAGCGAGCGTAATTACATGATTTAAATCCTTTAATAGTATCAATATTTTAATAATTGCAGCTAATTAAATATTGATATTTTTAAAGATTAAATAGAAAATAGAAAATAGAAATAGGAAATATAAATAGAAAATAGGAAATATAGAAATAAACATACCTTGTACAGGCTATTAATACCTGCCTATTAATAGCAGGATTAATAATTCCAATATAAAAAGACCCTCTTTAAAAATATAGGTTTTTGTTTTATTTGGAGGGTCTAAGGTATATTCAATCCTATTATAAGGGGATTTAATAGGATTAAAAGGTAAATTAGAAGAAGAAGATTCTTCTAAAAATAGAAGATATTTCCCTATTAAAAGGCTGAGTATCAATTTCAGATTCAGAATGGTATTCTTCTTGAAGAGGGTCTTGAGATTCCTCAAAGCTTTCATTATAGCTAGAAGAAGTCATTTTAATAAAAAATGAAGAAAATAGTGTAATTGGATTATATAGGTAGTATATATTACAGCTTATTTGAGAATTTGAACTAGTTTGGTTTTAGTTTAAATTTTAGAGAATTCTTTAGAAAAACTGTAATTTAAGGTGTAAATACTAAGAAATTCCAAAGTGTTGTACTCGTTGCACTCACTTGTGGAGTACGTTATATATCCTTTCTTTTAAATATAACTATCTACTCAATCAGCTTATTATCCTATATACTAAGTATAAATTTTCTTAGATTTTTAAAAAAAAATTGTTCATAAGCTTATTAAGGAAAATCTTATTCACACTGTTTTTTAAGAGTTTTTTAACTTTATAAAGCTAAATAACTTTTTCAAAAATATAGAAAAAATACTATATAGTTTTCTTTCTAGTTATATCTTAAAATTAGTTTTTCTAGATTTTAAAAAATTATACAGCCTGTTTTAGAAAATTTAAAGTTTGCCCTTTTAGCTGTACAGTATAAATGTTGCACTCGCTTCTTTGTTGCACTCACTTGTGGAGTACGTTACTGATATTATATATAATAAAATATATTGCTTTAAAACCAAGTACTTTAAAATCAATTAATTTAAAAATAGAATTGAAAGTATATATCTTATTTATTTCTATCGGAATATTAATTATCCGGTATAATACTTTTATATTCTATATTAGTTTTTATATTATTAATTTTTTTCGGCTTAGTCAGCAGAAGTAAATTATCTATTTATCTATTTAAAATTATTTATCTTAATTTACTTAAATTTACTTATTTTAGTTATTAAATTATGTAATTACTTTCTTTAAGTTATCTATTTATGTTATTTAATTAAAGTATTTAACTTATCTATTTAATTTATCTATTTAATTTATCTATTGAATTTATCTAAAGAATATATTATTTTATCTATTATGTTATTATTTTATCTTATCATTTATTATTTTATTTAAATTAATATCTTTATAATTAGTATTTCCATACTTAGTTAATTAGTTAGTAGTAACTAATTAGTTTTCATTAATTTTTTCGTTAATAGTTACTACTAACTAATTTTTTTTCGTTAATAGTAACGAAAGACTAATTAGAAGTTAACGAAATTTTATTCGTTAAAATTCAGAGACCCAGTTAACGACGAATACCAACCCTAATAAAAGCTAATAAATAGTACAATAACTTTGAACCTCTTATAAAGCTGAATCTTATTAAGGTTTCTTATAGAAAGAAAGCTTATATCTAAGTAATATATTAAAGAGACAAAAATAAATATCACTACCTAAAGTAACAGATTGCTATAAGGTAGGCGGAATATATAATAAAGTAAGGTTAAATAGAACTAATAAAATAAAATAAATACAAGAAAGGCTAGAGCTATAATTAGATAAGCTAATTAGAAAATATATTAGACATTCTAATTAATTACATAATTCTTATTATAATAGTTTTAAAAATAATTCCAAAAGCTTAAAAATAAAATAAGTAAAACAGTGATTAATTTCTATTTAAATATAAAAAATCTTGGCCCTTTTATTTGAAATTAAAATATAATACTCTTAATGGTTTAATTAAGTCTAATAGCTGAAGTAATTAGTTAATTCAAAAGGTCTTATGATTTTAGCTAAATAAGATGGTAATTAATAATAATATTAATATTTTAATTAAGTTATATTACTTTTCACAATTTTATAATTCTTATTATAATTAATATAATTACTTTAATATTTATTTTGCCAGAGCTTTTATTTAATTATATTCATATAAAATATTTTATATTAATTTTATAAATAAAATTTTAAAACTTATAATTATAATAAACTAAATTCTAATTATATTAATACTTATAATTTTAAAACATGAAAAAAAAACTATTTTTATAAATATTAAGTTTTAAAAAAAAGCAATTTCTTAAAATGTTAATTAATAAAACAAGGTTATAAGTTATTAAAAGACTCCTATTTTTAAATTATTAATTTGAAAGTCTATTTAATTTACTAATCTTAACTATTTTTAATTCTACAGAGTCTTTTATCATTTCAAATATTTATTTTAATAGCTGTATTTATTTACTAAATAAAGTTTAGGATTTTTGTATTATATTATAAATATCTTTTGTATAAAGCGAGTTGGATTTATTTTCGTCTTAAACATTAAACGCTTTATAAATATAGCTATTTTTATAAAAGATATTTAATTTCTTAAACCCTTTAAATATCTTTACTATTTATAATATAACCACGTAAATAAATAGTAAAATATATAAAGCTTAGTTAATTTGATGTCTATAACTTTAATAATTACTTTTAATAAAAAATAAATAGTTCTTTTTAGTATAAAAAGGGTTTAACTTTATTAATCTTAAACTAGTTGTAAATATAATAATCTAGTTTTATTTATAAATCTCTTAATATATATAAAAGTTTTTTCTAAATCTGATATCTTTTAATTATAATACTTAGTATTAAGTAGTATTTAATAAATGAACTTATTTAAAATTAATATATTATATATTCTTATAACTTGTACTTTTTATATTAAAATGAAACTTTAATTTTAGTAATTATAATTTATATTAAAATAGTAACTTATGTACGTATTTCTTTAAAAGTATTAATAGTATTAATAGCTATATTTTAAATAAAAGTATTTTTAATGGAATTATAATCATTTATCGATTTTTCAAACTATTTAACTATTTATTAAAATAGGCCCTTTTAAAATAAAAGCTTTATACTTTAATGAACTTTTTAAAATATGTCAAGTAATTAAAAAAAGTTAAATATTAAAGAGCTAGTTATATTAAACGTAATATTAATATATAATAATAGCTTTATAAAGACTTTATATTTAATAATCCTTTTTTATTTTAAAATTATATTACAGTTTAAGCTTTATGAAGATACTTTAAATTAGGATGTAATCTTAATTCCTTATAATTTCTTTTACAATAAATGTATTTAACTTTTAATAAATTTATTATCTTAAAGACGTCAAATAATAAGTATCTAATTTATTATATAGTTCATTAAAGCTATAATGTTGAGTAATATATGTTTAAAAGTAAGTTAGAACTTAAATACAAAATGGACTGGAGGCTCAGTAAGCCGGCCTTACAGCTAGGGCTGAGAAGGCGGCGGGGAATCTTACATAGTATTTAAATGGGCCTAACCCTCTGTAATATGAAGTGACTATTCCACAGATAAACTCCTCCCCTAGCTTTTTTTATAAGATTTCTAAAGAACCACTATTTCAGCTTATTTTAAATAGTTAAAAAAAACTAATAATAAATACTATATAAAAAGCTGAAACTTAAACATAATTATATAGGTCTTTTATTACTATTATTATAAACTACATAACTTAAATATGTAGATCTATAAGTTTATTAAAATAAAGAAATATGTAATATTTGGTTTAATTTAAATATATGTATTTAAAGTTCAAACTTAGTTATACAATATTAAGAAATATAATTCTTCATATATAAGTATATATGAGTATATATAAGTATATATAAGTATACATACTTATATATCTCAATAGGAAATTAAAAAAGTTCAATAAACTTAAGATATTAAAAAAAAACTTAATATAATTCCTAATTTATATTATATATATCAATTTTAATTACTTAATACAATGTTCTATCTTCCGAGATTGATTAAAATATTATAGCTTTTATAATGTATTAAGATACTTTATTATATAATTATAAATAGAAAGAGAAGCCCTTATTATAAAAATATTATACAAGGCTTTTTTAATATGATATTAATAAAAACTTAATAAACACTTTATAACTATATTAACATAATTTTAAATGATCTTATCAATTTTATAATTAGATAATCCTATAAATAAAGGAACTGAGATCTTTGCTTATTTTAAATTAATTTCTTTAAATTTTTATTAATTAGATAGCTAGTTTTAGAAAATCTAATATTTTTACTTTTAGCTGTACAGTATAAGTGATCCATTCACTGATTTGATCCACTCACTGATGAAATACGTTAGTCAATATAGAAACTTACTTATTAATTAATACTTTAGAAATTTAAAAAGAGCTATTAGTTTATATTATAATATTAATATATAAGTAAAAACTAAAATAATAATAAAGCCTTGTGAATTTTAATATATTTATAAAAATATTATAAAAATCTTTATAATACTTTTCATAGTCTCATAATATTGTTTAGTAAAGGTACTGTAAGAATTCTTAAAGATAGTATTAATAACTCTTTATTAAATTATAAGAGTTTTATAATATCTTTATTATAAAGCATGCTAAAATCATAATATAAAAGAAGACTAAGTACTTAATAACTTCTTTTATAAGAAGCTGTCTTATAGCTCAATCTACTTTCTCTTTTAAATAAAGTCATTGTATTATTATTATAATCTATAATATAATAATTACTATTAGAATTTAATTAATATATATATTTTAAAAGTAATGAAGTGAAATAGGTATAAGGAGTATTAAAATATAGAAATAAAAGGTTAAAAATAATAAGTTAAGAAGTTAGAAATCAAATAACAATTAAAATATAATAAATATAATAAAATATATAAAAAATAATATTTTATTAATAATTTAGTTATAGGAATTACTATCTTTTAAAATATTAAATAGTAATATTTAAAGGAGGCTTTAAAATTATTAGCTAATTTTTTATTAAATTATAGCAAAAAGCTATCATTACTATATTATACTATTCTTATTATTACTTGTTTTTTTTTTGGGTTTTTAGCTATTTAACTTCTAGCTCTCTCTCCCACCGGTATAGACGATTAACAACCTTAACTTAAATAACTTAAAAGTAACTATTAAATATATTTTGTTATATAATACTTATAAAAATATTTTTAATATATTATATATTAATTATGTATATAATATAAAAGTCTCTTGTAATATAAATAAAATGATCTTTAAAATATTAAAACTATAAATAAGGTAATATAATTATAAAATTATAAAAACTATTAAATTTTCAAATTTATTTAATTTAAATTAGTTATACTAATACTTTTTAAAATAGAAATCTTTTTATAAATTAAACTAAATATAAGAAATACAATTTAAAGAAAATAGTAATTGAATTATAATTATAATAGCTATTTCTAATTAAAAGAGAGTGTTTTAATTTACTAGTCTAGAACTATATTATATAAATAATATAAACTATATGCAGGGTTGCGAAATTAGTTAGTATATACTAATTGCAATTAGTATTTAGTTAGTACTAACTTATACTAATACTAACTAATTTAAATTAGTATTTAGTTAGTATATACTAATTTCTTTAGTGTTTATTTAGTATTTAGTTAGTATATACTAATTTCTCTAGTGTTTATTTAGTATTTATACTAACTAATATTTTAGTATTTAGTATTTTAAAATACTAAAATAGAATTAAAATAATAAAATTACTCTTTTATTATATATAACTAATAGCTATTTTTAGGTCTTTTTATCTCATCTTGAATGGGTTTTTTTAATAGAAATTAAAGCTTTATTTGAGGTTTTTGTTAAGCCTTCAATAAGATTACAAGGTCAATTTTATACTACTATGCCTGAAGGCTTATTATATATTTATCAAATTTATAATAAGCTAAATATATTACATGAGCCTTTTGTTACTAATAGTAATAAAAAGCATCGATTAGTAAGTATTAAATACTATTATTAAATTAGATTACTAACTTATTATTTAGGCTTCCTTTTATTTATACCTTTCAAAAGCTATAGAAGCTGGTATAGATAAGCTAGAAAAATACTTCCTTAAAAAACTAACTAATAGAAATATAACTAGCTTTAAGCCTTATCTTTATAGTATTATTTTAGACTAGGTTTAAATTAATGCATTTTAAAGATAAAGGTTTATTAGCTTTTTATACTTCTATTAGTCAAGATATTATACGTCTCTTTAAATTAGACTATCAGAAGTAAGTTAAAAAATATCTTTTAATATTATAGGCTAATTACTAATTATTTAATAGAATTAAGAATGAAAAAAGGGATTTTCAGCACCCAATTAGACCTAATATATCCTTTGATGAATTAGGTCTCTAATGAAGGGTCAGATAATGAATTTTATATAAGTAATATTCCTAAAGAAGAGGAATACCTTACTTATATAAATGAAGCAGTCTTACCTAAAAAGGTTAGTATATTCTATTATTTACCTTATATCTAACTTAATTACTAATCTTAATTTAATAGACTAATATTCTAGAACATTGGAGAAATAATTCTATACGATTTCCTAATTTAGCTGTATTAGCTAGACGCTATTTAGCTATTCCAGCTACATCAGCTAGTATAGAAAGTACCTTTTCTATTAGTAATAATATTATTACTAAGTCAAGAAATAGGCTTTTACCTAATACAGTAAAACAGCTAATTTTACTAAAAAGCTGGTATAGAAGCTTTAAGGAATTAAAAAAGGAAGAAAAAATTGAAGAGGAAATTGATTTAGAATAGATTTATTTTTAAGTTTAAATTAAATCCTTTTCATATTATTATTAAAGCTATTTATAAATTAGATTATTTCTTCTCTATATTATTACATAGCTATTTATTAATTATATAGCTATTTATTAATTATATAGCTATTTATTAATTATATAGCTATTTAAATAGATATAATTAGTTTAAGAAAATAATTAATAAATAAAAGAATATTTAAGTAAATAAACTAACCTCTTTATATTCCTTATTATTAGTATTTTTATAAATATAATATAAGGGGTCTTTTAATTCAATACTAGACTCAAGCATTCTAATTGTTGAATTCCATCTAGTAGAATTATCTATAGTTATAATTAGCTTTTAACTTTTTAACCTTTATAAGAATAATATTCTTACCTAAAGGAATTAGTTTCTTATTAGTAAAACGCTATTTTCCCTTTTAAATTTAGCTATTCCTTCTTCTAATAGCTGTTTAACTTCAGTTGTATATTTAGTTAAAATAGCTATTTTTCGAATCCGGGTTATAATAGCTAAAAGAAGGTTAGCTTTATAGATTATAAAGGGAAATAAATTTATTACTTACTAGTAAGCTCATTAGAGCTATTAAAAGCTGTATTATCTAAATTAGATAATATAACTTCAGATTCCTTATTTAAAAGGAATTCTTTAAGGATATCTTGTGCAATAAGATTAATTATATGAGCTATACAGCGAATATCATATATTTCCTGATTTAAAGATAAATTATTTTTAAATACAGAAATAAATGTGTTATTATTTGCTGCATTATCTCTAGTAATACTATTATAGATTATTAGTAAATTAATTAGCCCACCCACACAAACAAACAGCTTACCTAAAAATGTTATTATCTTGAATTAAAGGATAAGGAATTAAGCTATTTTTAAGTTCTTTATATATATAAAGCCCAGTATGGCTTTCAATGAGCTGATTAAAGCCTATTTAAAAGTTAGTTAAAATTTTATAATTAGCTAACTTTTAAATAGAGATTTATTACTATCTTAATAAAGCCGGAATAATATTTACTTACCTATAAGCTTATAAGTAAGGTTAAAATCCTTATCTTGGGAAAATAAGGATAATACCTAAATAGGCTATTTGTGTATTTGAAGTCCATATATCAAATGTAAGGGAAAAAGTTCCAAAGGTTGATATATTCTCTTCTAGTTGCCTAATTAATTGTAATAAGCTATTTTTAACGGTATCTAATAAGATACCTTTAATTTTATCCCTATTAATATAGGACTAGCCCTAAAATATTATTAGTATATATTAATATATAAATAGCTAAAATAACTTACTTATTATAATAGGTTAGAAGATCTTGAAAGCTAGTAGAATTTAAGATGTTAAAAGATAGATTATTTTCTATAAGAAAATAAAGAACCTTCTTTAAAGCTTCTTCCTCTTTAAAGCCATTAGATAAATTAAATAGATCTTTCCTAGACCTTGTATTCCTAATATTTAGGTCAAAAGGACTATTAGGCTTTATAAAATCTATTTCTAGATTATAAATTAATATTAACATTAATTTAATTTAAATATATTTAAAATAACTTACTTCTTTTTCTAGTAGATTCAGATTGCTTATTATAAGCAATTTCAGGATGCTTAGCTTTATAATGTTTTTGAAAATTAGAAGATTGAAATCCTCAACCTTTCTCAATTTTCTTATAATTACACCTATTTAAATGTTAGTACATATAAGAAAATAAAATAAGAAAATAAATTAAGAAAAGAAAAGACATACATAGTGCAGCTAATTTCCATTTCTTCCTCTTTATCTTCTGTTAAAGGTAAAATAGTTTTTTTTTTAAATAAGCTATATTTAAAGATATAAATTTTAGAATTTATATCTTCCGTAATAGCTTGGGAGGATAAAGACCCTATTTCAAAGTCTAAGCGTGATTGGGCAATACTATCTTCTTCAGAAAAAGCATTAGTATCAGCTTCAGACTCAGAATAAGGATTAAAGTCATCATTTAGATCCATTTTAAAAAATAATAGCTTATAACTATAGGCTTAATAAAAAACATAATATAGAAGATCAAGAAATAAAGACTTAGATTAAAAAGAAATTAAAGTTATATCTAAAATTTAAAAATTAATTAATAAATAAGAATTTAAAGTCTAGAAGATTCTAATTACTAATATTATATTCTATTATAATATAATTAATAATCTATATTCTAGAAGTTTCTAATTACTAATATTATATTCTATATTAATAAAGTTATTCATTTATCTTCTAATATTATATATCAAACTAATAGAATTAATAATATACTTTCCAAAGACTTTTAATTATTAATATTATATCTTAAGATAATTAATATAATAAAATACTTAATTATAGATTATAATACTAATTTAATATTAAAATACTAACTAATTAGTATTTAGTTAGTATTACCTTATACTAATACTAATACTAATTTTTTTAGTATATACTAACTAAATACTAAAATAAATTTAGTTAGTACTAAGCTATACCAATACTAAAAAAAATAGTATTTAGTATTATACTAATTAATTTTTTTAGTAACGTACTTCATCAGTGAGTGGATCAAATCAGTGAGTGGATCACTTATACTGTACAGCTAAAAGTAAAAATATTAGATTTTCTAAAACTAGCTCTATAATAAAAATTTAAAAAAATTAATTTTAAAATTTATATAAAAAAAGTCATAAGATATTATTTTTTTTAACTTTTTAATTAATTTATTAAGCTTTTTATATATAAAATTAAGAAAAAAAATACAGTATGAATAGACTTTTTCTTAATAACTCTATAAATAAAAATAAATAAAATTTAGTAAAATTCTTCGATATAATTTCCTATTTAGTTAAGTTAATTCTAAACTTTCAGGTATTTTAGTCTTAGTTTGGATTTTTAATAATTTTTCTAAAATCGCGCTTTAAGGTGTAAATCTGACTGATCCACTTACTGATTTGATCCACTCGCTGATGAAGTACGTTATTTAGTATTTAAAATACTAACTAATTTCGCAATATAGTCTATATGTAATATAACTTTTCTAAGTAAGTACTTTAAAAACTAATAACTAAACTAGATATTAAAAAGTTCTAGTTGTTTTTAATATTAATTGCAATAAATTAAAAGATTTCACAGAAGAAGAATAAATTTTAATAATTAAAAGAGAAGTAAAAATAGTCTATCTATAACTAAATTCACTAATTAATTAAGGTCTTTATTTTATAACAATTCAAGTAATATAATTACATAGAAATATAGTAATAAGAAATGTAGTAATATAGAAATAAAAGTCTGAATAGCAGTTTTAATAGTTAATAATAATAATAAAAGGTCAAAAGTACTAACTATTCTATTTATAAATAAAACTATTTTATTTTTTAGTTCTAGTTTTTTTATAACTTATAATTTCTTTTTATAATAGTAGTTATTTTGTTTTATTTTACTAAAATATAAAATTTTATTTTTTAGTATCAATTTATTATTAACTAATTATTTTAATTATTTTAATTATTTTAATTATTTTAATTATTTTAATTATTTTAATTATTTTAATTATTTTAATTATTTTAATTATTTTAATTATTTTAATTATTTTAATTATTTTAATTAT
>VYKG01000619.1:0-23656 GCA_011426275.1 Dactylonectria torresensis | reverse complement strand
TAAAAAAATTCTTTATAAACTTATTTATAAAATTCTTATTCACACTGTTTTTTTTCTTATATATAATTTTAAAAAGCTAAATAAATTAGGTAAAAGTCTAATAAAAATACTACCTTCTGACTTTTTTGTTAAATACTTATAATTAATTTCCTAAAATTCCTAAAGCTATATAGCCTATTTTAAAAAATTTAAAGTTTACCTTTTTAGCTATACAGTATAAGTGCGTTGCATACTTGGATGCATCACATGCTTATTATATAGGTTATAATTAGTTTATTAATAATTATAATTATTAATTATTATCATAGCTTAAATCTTAAGTAATTAAAAGGTTATACTAAGCGCACTCTTTATTTAATTATAATTTCCTTTAATTTAGCTTAGCTATTTATTAAGAATTTCTTCTTTAACCTTCATTTAATAAGACTTACTATTCTTTAGAATAAGTATGAATTATATTATATATTTATTACCTTTTTTAATTATAATAAGGATTTTCCTATTTATACTTATTAAAGGTTAGCCTTTTAGAATAAGTGCTTGCTTATTATTTATTAGCTTTTCTAACTGCTTTATATTTAGTATAATATCTTTAAGTGCTTTTACTTTTATATCTTAAGCATACTTACTTTTTTTTGAGTATTTTCTTTACTAATTATTATATTTATTTACTTTAATATACTATTCTTCTAGTTTTAATTTTATTTTATTATTTATTTATCTTAGGCTTAGATTTAGAATTAATTATATTAATTATAATTTTACTATATATATTATAATAACTACTTCTAGTTATAATATAGGTCTTTATAAAGTATTAGTAATTAATAAATTAAAAGTTCTCATTTCTAATATAAACTTATACTTTTAATTTATCTTAAGACTTTAACATTTATTTTTAAAGTATTCTATTTTATTATAATTCTAATACTTAACCTTAGACTAATTTTACTAAACTATTTTAAGTTCTATAAGTCTAGATTAGATTTTATAAAAAGTATTTACTTAGTTTTTATCTTTCTAATTATTTTAATTCTTTAAATAATATAGATTAAAGTTATTTTTTTAGCCTTATTAATTCTTAGCCTTTTATTTTTATTTTTTATATTATTATTTATTAATCTTAATAATTATAGTAATATATTTAATAAGTATATTAAGTTAATTAACTTTGTATAACTTATTCTTAACTTCTTTTTTAAGTCTTTAATAAAAGATTTTTGTAAATTTATTATTATTTTATTTTATTTTAGAAATAATTTATTAAAATATAATAATATAAGTAATAGTAAATTAAATTTACTTAATTTTATAGATTTTAATTATTACTTACCTTTCTTTATTAATTATATTAAAAGTATCTTTAAGTACTTTTTTAAAATTCTTTTAATTTATAAAGATATTAATAGTATTTTAATTTTAACTTACTTTATTATTATTTAAAAAGTCTTTAATAATTAGTTTAAACTAATTTTTAATATTTTTAATTATTAAATTACTTATAAATAATAAATATATTTTAATTAAAATGAAATATTATAAAGAGAATTAAAAGTATTCTTTTATTTTAATAATAAATAGAATTATATTCTTTAATAAACTATTAAATAATTTAAACTTTAGTCTTTTAATAGTTTTTTTTAAAATTATAATTATTATTTATTCACTATTAAAACCACTATTCAGACTTTTGTTTTTACACTATTGCATTTATATAATATATATAATAAGCTTATATTATAAACAAGCTTATATAATAAAAATACTAACTTATAAAATAAAAATCATAATAAAAATATAATAAACTATTTTATTAATTAAAATAAATCACTATCCTTATTTCTAAAAGTCTTAATTATAATCTAATAGGTCTTTATATTATAATTAGCCTTTTTATAAGTTCTATAATACTTTTCCCTTAGTATTACTAACCTTTCTTAACTATTACTTCTTAATAATTTAGCTACTACTTATATATTAATATCTCTCTAATCTATCTTATCCTTTCTCTTATTTATAATTATCTTCCTTCCTTAATATAAGCAGGTTCTTTTTACTTTATACTACTTACTAAAGGTCTTATTTACTTATTAAAGGATCTAGTTCTTAGACTTTAATAATACTATTTAATATATTATTACCTTTATTCTTTTAGAAAATAACTTAAGTGCTTTAAGGATAGATATTAGAGAGCTACTTTAATAACTTCTTATTTATTTTTTAAGGTATTTAGACTATGAACTAGCCTTAAGTATTATCTTTAGAGTCTTTAAGACCTAAGGGTTAGGGAGGCTGACCTTCTCTATAGCTAGTGTTAGAATCTATAGCTATATAATAAGCTTTAATATAACATTTTCTAAGTCTAAAAGAGTAAGTCTAGTCCTTTAAAAACCTCTTTTAATATTACTTATTATTATAATAGCTTAATAAGCAGTATAAAAGGCTAGGAAGAACTTAGTTTTTAAAATATAAGTTATAAAGCATTTAATTAACTACTTAATTTCTTAATTATAAGCTTTTTTAAATAGCTTAAAGTACTTAATATTAAGAAACTAAAGTAAATAAGATAAATAGAGTAATATATAAAGTATAATAATATTATTCTATTTATAATATCTCTTAAAGTTAATAGAATAATAACTTTTATACTTATTAAAGATTAGAAGATAATAATAATTAGTTAATTAATTCTTTATATATTAATTAAAATGCTTAAGCTACTAAAGACCTATTTTATTATTAGTCTAGCTATTTAGAGTTATTATAATAGCTTAATTACTTAAGAGGTTACTTTTTTAATATTAATTAGTAAGGTAATATTAGCTTATAATTATAATAAATAGCTAAATTATTTAGCCTTTTATATTAATTACTTAAATAACTATAACCTATTCTTAGTTTTTAAACTAAACTAATTTTAGGTTTTTATACTTATTTATACTTATAATAACTATTCTATTTATAATTATACTTATTATAAAGCTAGTCTTATTAAAGTTATAAATATTAATTAAATTAATATTATATTTTATAATTATATTCTTTATAAGCCTAAACTAATTATAAATAATAATTAGATCTTTATATTTAGCTTTTTAATAGTTATATTTATAAAAAGAATATATCTTAATCTCTTAGTATTACTTAATAAAATTAAAAGCCTAATGCTTACTAATAGGTAATGCATTATAGTTAGTAAGCAGTTAGTTAGCTATTTCTTTAATATTATATAGTTATAGGAGGAATCTTTATGAATCTAGATTAAGAATAAACTGAATAATAATCTACTCTTTTAAATTAAATAGCTTATACAATTTAGAGATCTAATTGCGTCTAGATTGAATGACCTTCTGCTAGCATTATAGCAGCATATAGCTAACTTTATAGATCTCTATAGTGTATTAGAGCTTTAATTTCGGATTATTTTAAAGGGCTTAAAGCATAAGAAGGATTCTACTCTTAATATTAGAGTTAGATATATTTTATAATTAAGAATTAATTAATTAAATAGAGAAGATATAAGTAAAGGGATTTTTATTATATAAGCTTGTTTATTATATAAGCTTATTATATATATTATAGTTATATATTTATATTGCTTAAGTTATCTTAAGATAAAGAACTTAATTAATTAGTTAACCTAGTTATAAATAGACTCTTATCCCTCCTTCTTTAATTATAAAAAACCTAGAACCTTTTTTTACTAAATCCTTTAACTTATTACAGTTAATATTAAAAGTGACTGTAGGATTCCTTTAGTTTTTAATACATTACTCCTTTAGCTATATATTAATTAATATAAAGTCAGTTTATAATTATATAACCTATATATTATAGCTCTTTAGGTTATTAAAGAAAGCATTATTAATAATTATTATTTCTTTTTTCATTTCTTTTTAAACTAATTCTTTTAATAAGACTTACTTTATTTTAATTTATTAAATTATATCTTTATTTAATAAAGCTTATAAAAATAAGTTCTTTTAAAAAATATAATAAATAAAGATTACTAATTAAATAAGCCTTTTATAATTAAATTAATTAAACTTAGCTTTTATTATATATCTTAAGCTAAATAAATAAGATGCTTTTTATAGTTTAAGAAATAAGCTTTAATCTTTTTTAATTCTTTTAATTAGTATATATATAAGATAATTCTTATATACTAGTATTAGTAAGGGTCTGCTAGGCTATTATATAATACACTATATGCACATTATATTATTTATTTAGTTAGGGGGGGTTATTATGAGTCAGTTATATTGTGAGTAAGTAGCTTGAAAATAAAGCTAATCTCTATTTAAGTTGAATTATAATGTGACGGGAATTGTAAAGTGTTGAATTGCGACGTGATTGGAATTGTAACGAGCTTAGAATGTGACGAAAGCCCTTATGGGGCTTTTATTATATAATGATTTTACCTTCTTATATTTAGCTTTTCTATTTAGCTTTTCTATCTAGCTTTTTTATCTAGCTTTTTTATCTAGCTTTTTTATTTAGCTTTCTAACTGCTTAATGCATCTTAAAGAGTTAATTAGTATAGTAAGGCTTATACTTTAATATAGTAGAAACTTTAGTCATTCTAAGTTACTATTACTTTAGGCTTAGGTTTTAAGCCCTTATACTATTATTTACTATTAGCCTTTTTTTACTATTTAACCTCTAGCCTCTTTTTAAGTATATATTACTAAGAATTATAACTTTAATAAGTATTATTTATAATTAATATATTAAGTATTATAATTAATTAATTTTATACTTATTATTATAAGATTTAAATAAGAATATAAAATTATTAAATTATTATTATTATTTTAATATTATTTAATAAAGTTATATATATTAATAATATAAAGTATTACTTAACTTAATATAATAATATACTAAATAAAAACTATTAATATATAATAATTAGACTTATATTAAAGCTTTAAAATAAATTTACAATATATAATATTTATAATTTAATAAATTAGAATATTATAATAAATAATATCACTATTAAAACCACTATTCAGACTTTTATTTCTATACTACTACGTTTCTATATTATGTATTTATATTTCTTAAGTTATCTTAAGACGAAGGACTCAATTGATTAATTAACCTAGTTATAGATAGACTCTTATCTCTCCTCCTCTAGTATTAGCAGAACCTTCTTCTATTAAATCCTTTAACCCATTGCAGTTAATGTTAGAGGCGACTGCAGCAGGATTCCCTTAGTTTTTAACGCAGTTATCACTCCTTTAGCTGTATATTAATTAGCATAAGGTCGGCCTATAACTATATAACTTATGCATTATAGTTAGTGCTCTTTAGGTTATTAAAGAAAGCGTTATTAATAGTTATTATTTCCTTCCTTACTTTCCTTTAAGCTAATTCTTTTATTAAGACTTACTCTATCTTAATCTATTAGATTATATCCTTATTTAATAAGGCTTATAAGAATAAGTTCTTTTAAAGAATATAATAACTAAAGATTACTAATTAAATAAGCTTTTTATAATTAAATTAACTAAACTTAGCTTCTATTATAAGTCTTAAGCTAAATAGATAAAATACTCTTTATAGTTTAAAAAGTAGGCTTTAATCTTTTTTAATTCTTTTAGTTAGGTATATATATAAGATAATTCTTATATACTAGTATTAGTAAGAGTTTATTAGGCTATTATATAATATACTATATATATATTATATTATTTATTTAGTTAGAAGGGGTTATTATAAGTTAGTTATATTTTAAGTAAGTAATTAAATTATAATATAAGAATTATAAAGTATTAAATTATAACTTAGAATTATAATAAGCTTAGAATATAATAAACCCTTATAAAGCTTTTATTATATAATGATTTTACTTTCTAATATTTAGCTTTTCTATTTAGCTTTTCTATTTAGCTTTTTAACTACTTAATGTATTTTAAAGGGTTGATTAAGATAGTAAGGCTTGTATTCTAATATAGTAAAAACTCTAGTCATTCTAAGTTAATATTGCCTTAGGCTTGGGTTTTAGGCCCTTATACTATTATTTACTATTAGTTATTTTTTACTATTTAACTTCTAGCCTTTTTATAAGTGTGCGCTACTAAGGACTATAACCTTAATAATAAATAATATAAATTATAATTTAATAAGAATAAAATAGTAAATTTAATATAATTAAGTATATTAATAATTAATAAAACTATTTTTATAAAAGTAATAAGTAAATATATATATATAGAACTAAGAGTATTAAATCTTTAAAAGCGTATTAATCTTAAAAGTGCTTTACTTTTAGAGTACTATTACTTTAATCTAGTATTATTCTAACTAATAATTAGAAAGAAAAAGTAAGTACTATTATAGTTCTATTAATTATAACTGCTTGGTCCTAACCTGGGCTGTAATAGATATCTAGCTTTTCTATCTAGCTTTTTTATTTAGCTTTCTAGTTACTTAATGCATTTCGAAGGGTTAATTAGAATAGTAAGGCTTGCACCTTAATAAAGTAAAAACTCTAGTCATTCTGAGTTACTATTGCTTTATATAATGGTTATACTAGACCGCTCTACTATAGAGCAAAAGATTGGTTAATAATTGTTATTATAGTAACTATTGGGTATAATAACTGCTCTTTTAAGCCAATCGCCGTTCTAGAGGACCAGGCTATAACACCTTAGGCTTGGGTTTTAGGCCTTTACACTGTTATATACTATTAATTTTTTTATTATTATTTAATCTCTGGCCTCTTTCTGAGTGTGTGCTACTAAGGACTATAATTTTAATAATTTATTATTAACTTATTAAGAGTTTTTATATTCTTATTAAGCTTAATATCTAAATTATATATAAAGAGAGTATAATAGCTATTAAAACCTAAGTTATTAAAAGTAAAGAGTATAATGTATTAAATGTTTATTATAATATTTATTTTAATTTTTAATAAGTTAAATTACAATTTAAAATTATAAAGAGTTAAATTATAATTTGAAACTATAATAAAGTAATTTAAAATATAATAAAGTAACTTTTATAAGGCTTTTATTATATAATAATTTTATCTTTTAATATTTAGCTTTTTTATCTAGCTTTTTTAATTACTTAATGCATTTTAAAGAGTTAAATAAAATAATAAGGCTTATACTTTAATATAGTAGAAATCTAGTTATTCTAAGTTATTATTACTTTAAGCCTGAGTTTTAAGCCTATATACTATTATTTACTATTAGTTATTAATACTATTATTTTAATTATTTAACTTCTAGCCTTTTTTTAAACATACATTATTAAGAACTATAGCCTTAATAAAGTTATTTAATTAATTATAAATATATTTTTTTATAATAAAAATTTAATAAATTACATTATTAAAAAAAGTCTTTTATATACTTATAGTAATTTTAATTGCTATTAAAACCGCTATTCAGACTTTTATTTCTATACTATTGCGTTTTTATATAGTTATATATTTACATTACTTAAGTTATCTTAAGATAAAGGTCTTAATTAATTAATTAACCTAGTTATAAATAGACTCTTATCCTTCCTCTCTTATAAAACCTTCCTTTACTAAATCCTTTAACTATTCTAAGATTCCTTTAGTTTTTAATACAGTTATCACTCCTTTAGCTATATATTAATCAGTATAAAGTCAGCTTATAACTATATAATCTATATATTATAGCTCTTTAGATTATTAAAAAAGGCATTATTAATAATTATTATTTTCTTTTTTATTTCTTTTTAAATTAATTCTTTTAATAAGACTTACTTTATTTTAATTTATTAAATTATATTCTTATTTAATAAGGCTTATAAAAATAAGTTTTCTTAAAAAATATAATAATTAAAAATTATTAATTAAATAAGCTTTTTATAATTAAATTAGCTAAACTTAGCCTTTATTATAAGTCTTAAACTAAATAAATAAAATACTCTTTATAATTTAAAAAGTAAGCTTTAATCTTTTTTAATTATTTTAATAAATATATATATAAAATAATTCTTATATATTAATATTAATAAGAGTTTATTAAATTATTATATAATATATTATATATATATTATATTATTTATTTAATTAAGAAAGGTTATTATAAATTAATTATATTATAAATAAGTAATTAAATTATAATATAATAAGAATTATAAAATAATAATTAAATTATAATTTAGAATTATAATAAGTTTAGAATATATTAAACTTTTATAAGGCTTTTATTATATAATAATTTTACTTTTTAATATTTAGCTTTTTTATTTAGCTTTTTAATTATTTAATATATTTTAAAGAGTTAATTAAAATAGTAAGGCTTATATTTTAATATAATAAAAACTCTAGTTATTTTAAATTATTATTATTTTAAGCTTAGGTTTTAAGCTTTTATACTATTATTTATTATTAGCTATTTTCTTTATTATTATTTAACCTTTAGCCTTTTTTAAGTATATACTACTAAGGACTATAACTTTAATAATAATTTTAATAATTAAATTGCTTTATATTTAGTATTATAAATAATAATAATAATATAAAAAAACGTTTTTAAAAGTATTTCTTTTATAAATTAATAGTTTAATTTTATATATTTATATTTCTTTTAATAATTAAATATTATATTAAGATTATAGTCTTTAGTAGTGTATATTTAAAAAGAGGCTAAAGGTTAAATAGTAAAAAAAATAAAAAATAACTAATAGTAAATAATAATATAAAGGCTTAAAACTTAAGCCTAAAGTAATAATAACTTAAAATAACTAGAGTTTTTATTATATTAAAATATAAGCTTTACTATTTTAATTAACTCTTTAAAATATATTAAATAATTAAAAAACTAAATAGAAAAGCTAAATAAAAAAGCTAAATATTAAAAAGTAAAATTATTATATAATAAAAGCCTTATAAAAGTTTATTATATTCTAAACTTATTTTAATTTTAAATTATAATTTAATTATTACTTTATAATTCTTATTATATTATAATTTAATTACTTATTTATAATATAACTAATTTATAATAACCTTTTTTAATTAAATAAATAATATAATATATATATAATATATTATATAATAATTTAATAAACTCTTATTAATATTAATATATAAGAATTATTTTATATATATATTAATTAAAAAAATTAAAAAAAATTAAAGCTTACTTTTTAAATTATAAAAAGTATTTTATTTATTTAGCTTAAGACTTATAATAAAAGCTAAGTTTAATTAATCTAATTATAAAAAGCTTATTTAATTAGTAATCTTTAGTTATTATATTTTTTAGAAGAATCTATTTTTATAAGCCTTATTAAATAAATATATAATTTAATAAATTAAAATAAAGTAAGTTTTATTAAAAGAATTAGTTTAAAAAAAAGTAAAAAAAGAAATAATAATTATTAATAATGCTTTCTTTAATAATCTAAAGAGCTATAATATATAAGTTATATAATTATAAGCTGACTTTATATTAATTAATATACAGCTGAAGGAGTGATGCATTAAAAACTAAGAGAATCTTACTGTAGTCACTTCTAATATTGACTGTAATAGAACGGTTAAAGGATTTAGCAGAGGAAGGTTGGTTCCTGGTGGTTAGGGGAGGAGGTATAAGAGTCTATTTATAACTAGGTTAACTAATCAATCGAGTCCTTCGTCTTAAGACAACTTAAGCAATGTAAATACGTAATATAGAAACGTAGTAGTGTAGAAATAAAAGTCTGAATAGCGGTTTTAATAGTGTTAAATATTATATATTTTATTAATTAAATAAAAAAATAGTTTTATTATAACTTTAAAAGATTAAATTAATTAACGTACTTTATTAGTAAGTGGATTAAATTAGTGAGTGGATTACTTATACTTTACAGCTAGAAGTAAAAATATTAGATTTTTTAAAACTAGCTTTATAATTAATAAAAATTTAAAAAAATTAATTTTAAAATTTATATAAAGAAAGTCATAAAATATTCTTTTTTTAACTTTTTAATTAATTTATTAAGCTTTTTATATATAAAATTAAGAAAAAAAATATAGTATAAATAGACTTTTTCTTAATAACTCTATAAATAAAAATAAATAAAATTTAGTAAAATTCTTTAATATAATTTCTTACTTAGTTAAGTTAATTCTAAACTTTTAAGTATTTTAGTCTTAGTTTGGATTTTTAATAATTTTTCTAAAATCGCGCTTTAAGGTATAAATCTGACTGATCCACTCACTGATTTAATCCACTCACTAATGAAGTACATTATATAAAAAGTATTAGATTTAAAATAGTATATTAATATAAATTTAATTATATAATCTAGGTTTATTTACTATTCTAATTTATACTTAATTTATTAAGTAATAGCTAATATTACTAATTATAAAGCTGACTGCAGCGTCTCTCCTTTTCTTACTAGTCAGATCAATCATAATACATTATTCCTATGCATCCTGCCGCGGCTAGCTTTCAATAGGTACACTATGGCCCACGTCCTATCGCTTAGCTTGCGGACGGCGGTGCGACGATTGAGTTTGGCGCACACATGGTGTGGCTCGGGAATCGGGAGGCGCACTGGGGCAGATCCGGAGCCGTTCGCTCACCACTCAATTCCCCTTATAAGATCATCGGAGCTATACTACTTCGACCCATCGCCACATAGGAGCGGTGAAATGGATAGCGAGCGCCATGGCGGGCGGCGAGATGGACGACCAACGCTGTGCTAGGTAGCCAAGTCTTTTCCACCTGGGATATTTCACTACTATTGTTGAATAGCTAGCTGTGGCAAAAGTGTAAGGTCGCCTTACTTATGTCCTAGTACAGCAACTATTCTAGACCATAGGTCTCCAATTCAACAACTATTATCCTCAAAAGTCAGCAGTAAGCAAGTCACCCATAGCTATCAGAGAGTATCCTATATATTAAACCTCCTAGCTGCTAGCGTAATCGCATCAAATCGCATCAGTTTCTCGAACCTCAGCCAAGATCTCCAGTTAAATCCAGGACGAGCAGGACGATTTGGCTGCAATCTTACGAAGTGAAGTTCTATAATCTCAAAGTGGCGCATACCCTCTGACCAGAGGACATTCATAAACGCAAGTCGTCAGATTGTAACTAAGACATCTGGAAATGCTAATAAAGCATAGATCTAGAATCAGCCACAGGCCAGCCTTTTTCGCTATCAATTGATGTAAATTTTATTGTATCCGTCCATGTGGTTGATTTATCATGTAATTTTATTGTTTTTTTGTCGACTTTTGGATTTCACTAACATTAGACACTACACTGCTAACCCTAACCCTACGCCCGCAACTGATGGCACTTGCCCAGCACGGCCGGAATCGGCTGTGTCATCCGCGATGGGAATGCCATGACGTGGGTTTGGCCGACCACACTTCGGACCACTGACCTGCACGGCAATCCGCGGAAGGCGACCCCTTGGATTCATGAACATCCCGCACAACTGAGACACTGACCAGGAGTCGCTCAACCAGATCCCGACATCTTCCCAGAAAGGGGATTACAGTAGGCCACATTTGCGCCATGTCCACAATAGCAACAACGCTACCGGGCGGCAAGGTCCACGAACTGCCCGACGACCTCGCCGCGGCGCTCACCGCCGACGTGACCGCCAAGGCGGCCTGGCTCGACATCACGGTGCTGGCGCGCAACGAGTTCATCTGCTGGGTCAACGATGCCAAGCAGCAGAAGACCCGCGAGCGCAGGATCTGCCGCACCGTCGAGGAACTCAATGACGGTATGCGCCGGCCCTGCTGCTGGCCCGGCTGTCCCCACCGCGAGCGCAACGGGAAATAGGCACAACATCGGCATCACGGTGACTGCGCTCCGCCACAGCGGCGCCACCATGACCGGCCCCATTTTATACACCAGGGGTGCTTTTCGACGGTCCCGATGGTCACAGGGTGCAGTTCAACCAACTGGCTGAAGGCGTGACCTGGGGGGTGGGGGTGGGGGGGCAGGAAGATGCGGGCGAGCGTTTCGGCATTGAGGCCCTTGATGCGATGCTGATCCTGGTGGGCGAATCTGGAGGGGCAGTCTTGCCTTCTTCTGCTACAGGTGAGCCAAATGGCGTGGAAAGACAATGCCCTTATGTTATTCCTATCAACTATATTTAAAGGCGGTGAGAAATATGAGCGCTAGAGGAAGAAGCCGTCAACAATAAAGGCCACAGCACGGCCAATACAGCGTTTCTTTAGTAGCGAGGCAGTAAAGCTGATATAAATCCCTACAGTTGCTGCTTCCTATAACAATGAGATGAATCATGTGAATCGAGGAGACCAAATGAGGACGTATCTCAGCTATGATCACCCAATTCGCCGGGGGGGGGGTTGGCAGGCTCTTACTTAGACCTTCCAGCTTAATGTGGTACTTATAAATAGCTACCTTCATCAACTCTACGGGCAGCCGGCTTAGAAGCGATATAAGAGTCAAAAAGAGTGGCGCCGGCGCATTTATAACAAGCTGTTCAAGGTGTTCCATAAGGAAAGTCAGTCAAGGCAGTCATTTCAGACTGGGGACGAATTTACGCCCGTGGCACAGCATAAATACATCCGAAGAGGGAAAAAACCTAGCTGCGTTGCTTGTAAGGGCCAACAGCTGGGTAAGCCTTGGCCAAAAACCTCAAGGAAACCTTTGGGGGCGGCCAGCAGCAATACAATGAGGCGTCAATCTAGGGGGGGATGTAAGCAGTGTGATGTTACAATTTGTAACTCGAAATATTGTTGGGACTTCTATCACAGGCTAATTTAGGCAGATGCGGAACACCATTACCATAACCATAACCCTAGTACCGATGCCGCCGCCGACCCAGTTCATCGACGACTTACTAGCCCTGTCAAGGCGACCATCCAGTCTTTCAGTCGACGGATTGGCATTCGTGCACGAGACGTTGGTGCATTATTGGATTCAACCCCAAATCCAAAAGGGGTCCCGGAATCAAATTCCACGACAGCAGTATCAGCATCTCAACCTCTTGCTGAAGCTGCGCCACCGCCTCCTACATCGCCTGTTCTTATGTCAGTGCCTTCGCCCAATATATACCTCCATGTTCACCGCCGAGGTACGGTTCCACACAAGCTATATATCAAAGATATGTTGCTGCAGGAAACGCTTGGTGTGAAGCGCAACCCCATAGGTGACATCTGGAGGAGAATCGAAAGAGATCCTGAGGAACGAGAGCCTTGTACTCAGCCGAAAGGCAGAAGGAGCAGTCTATTGTCGTCAAACTGTAGCGCAGCAGAATAATAATGAGTCGAATTGCTCGTCACTAGTGGATTTGGGCCGTTCCATGACAGTGGCGGTGGTCCCTACAGTGTTAAGGCATAGTGGAGCGGACTGCCTTGTGCGGGGTGGCCTGACGCGGCCGACGAGTCTTTGGACCAATGAGAAGCGCAAAAAGTGCGGCACCCGTAAGCTTGCGGCACCCGTATCAAAATGGTGTGCAAGTTCGATGAGGGGTTGCGGCTATATCTCTCACGGCTAAGTCCGGCTAACAGAGATGCTTATGCGGTCTGGCGACATGAATTGAGCATCGCGATAGTACGAGATACGGACCTGTACGACTCCCAACTGAAGTGGTGTGTAAGCCGGCCTGAGAGTTGCAGTAGCGCCGTCGAGATGACAAACGATACGCCGGCTGCTCCAATATAAATATCGAAATTCTACTTTATGGGCTCCTCTGTCTCCTTTGTCCAGGTGTAGATTCTACTTGCAATTGCCAGCGGTGTTTTGAGTTCGACTCACCTGCAATTACGGACATAGCTTCTCACACATAAGAGTTAACGACAATTACCATGGAATTCCCCTTCACAACCGTCGATGTCTTCACAGAGACCCGCTTCCGCGGCAATCCCCTCGCCATCGTCACCATCCCCGCCTCTGGGCCCAAGCCGACGCAGGAGCAGAAGCAGGCCATCGCGCGTGAGTTCAACCTCTCGGAGACCGTCTTCGTACACGACGTGCCCGACCCGGCGACCAATAAGCAGCGCAGCATCGACATCTTCCTGCCCTTCGCCGAGATCCCCTTTGCGGGACATCCCACCGTGGGCACGGCTGTCTCGTTGCTGGATCAAGGCGTTGAGATGCTGGTCACCAAGGCGGGACCGATCCCCATCACCCAGAGCGAGGGCCACCCGAGGTTTGCCAGCGCGAGTATCCCCTACAACCTGCACTTGCACGCCAAGCACGTCCGCGACCTGTCCCTGTCGGCGAGTGAGCTCTCGTCCAACGCGCAGATCCAGGAGATCGAGCTCAACGCGCCCATCTTCAGCGTCGTCAATGGCGTGAGCTTCATCCTCATAGAGCTGCCTTCTCTGGAACTCCTCGCCGAGGTGCAGCAGAGCAGCACGCAGTTCCCCATCGACAGGCTCCTGGACGATGGGTGGCAGAACGGCTTCATGGGGAGGTACTACTACGTCCGCACCGGATCCAGCCAGGATGAAAACGGCCAGCCCGTCGTCTCCCTGCGCACGCGCATGATCACGCACCAGTTCGAGGACCCGGCCACGGGTGCTGCCGCGTGTTGCCTGAGCTCGTTCCTCAGTGCTGTGGGAGACAAGCAGGTGACTCCGAGCCGCAGGTATGACATCACGCAAGGCGTGGAGATGGGCAAGGAGAGCAACATTGTCGTCGAGGTGGATGTGAAAGACTCCAAAATTGACAAGGTCAAGCTGGCGGGCACGGCTGTCCAAGTTATGAAAGGGACTCTTTCGGCGTAGACAAATCTGCACAGCCTCTCACACTTGACGAGTCAACGACCTGTTACGATCAGTACCAGCGCTCATCATAAATCAATCAAATTAACTTTGGGGTAAAAGTTGATTTGTTTGATTTGATTAGCCCCTCTCAATCAACTGTATAGGCGACCTATATACCTAGTATGTGAAGGTATTTCGCTAACCCAAAGTCTCAATTACCTACCCAACTGCCTAGCTTTACCCCGCCGTGTCGGACCCAGTTCCTCAGGCAATGAACTCTCTCCAGCGTATCCGCGCCCATTGAGAGCCTTTAAGATATTAGCATCAGCTTGACCAGGCTGAACTGTCTCTCGCAGTCAGTCGCCATCGCCGGAATAGTAAACACGTCTAAGGCAAAGCTGTTTAATATCGGGAATGAAGGCTTGTGGTCTCTCCACCATTGGATCGGCTCCTGCGTATCTTGTGGCTCGAGACGGAGGTACTTGTCCAGCTCGCTGACACTGCTGCCCGTTGCAAATATCTTTCTCGTTCTGCTGTTAATCCATTGGGTGTAGTGGTTATCCTCCTTACCCATTTTCATTGATAAAGGAGCTGACTTGGACTGTTCCTTGTCCTTCTGCTAGCTCGTATGATACAATCGCGTGAAGGAGTCCTTTATGCCTGCCTTCGCATCGCGAATCCAGGCCAATTGCTCCTCAGTGACCTAAGTAGCCTCCAACCAGCTGATGCCGAATCTCGGATGAAGGATGACTGCTGCCGTGAACAAGGGAGCTCCGAGCTTGCTGTAATACTCATCCAACTTCTTCCAGCCGTTGTTGATAGATGCCCGGATATATGCTCGGTGGTCTGCTGGTAATGGCCACTTAACCTAGAAAGCCCAGATGACGTCCCATAGCTCCCTCTGGTCGTGGACACAGCCTTCCCAGCTTTGATATCGTTCTCAACGTCAATTCCGGTATAAGGTTTCGCGTCTCCAAAGCCGCAGGATGCCCCGTTCCGTTCCGCCACTATCGCCCCGACTTCAATACCTTATACGTGGGCAAGCACAACCATCGTACTCTCTGTGGCGCAATAGAAGCCGGACTTCTCGACCGCTCCGTCTTGTCAAAAGCGAGGAAGGTAGCCTTGGAGCTTGCAGCGCGAGGGCTGGGAGAGTGACTGCGGCTAGGAGGAGTGGGAGCATGGTGATGGCTTGTGTTTGTTGACGATGCAGTTGTTTGAATTGCTTGAAGATGTCTGATGGTATCAAGTGCCAAGACTCGTTGGAGTAACCAATACTTATAGAACTCGTCATCTTCTCAATTCCAAATGACATCTCGTACCTCGGCTGCAGTTTCTGTCAGTTGCTCCGACCCGGCGGCCGCCTTCATAATCGGCGCCGAGTCGGCGACCGTAGTCACAACGCGCTTGCAAACTCGATTGCACCTATCCGTAATGAAGGACGCTATGCGCGCTCTGGAAATTGAGACGAACCGTGGGCCAATGATGGCTAAGACGGTTAGTCAGCCCTTAATTATGGGCTGCTTTTGGCACTTGTGGGATACCGAGAATGGAGCAGGGTTGACAGAGTGACCTGCGCATATCCCACCCTTTGATCCTTTGAGCCTGCCTACACACCTCTCCCTGGTGGCCTGAACTCTTCCAAAAAGGGAGCAGATTAAAGCAGGGAAAAAAGTGCCCATGGCTATGCGATGGATAAAGAATGTCTGATTGAATCAATCGACTGCGATTATCACTTGTTGTGAGCATTGCAACACTTTGGCATCTGAGATTATTGTTTATCCCACATGTCCCGAGTGCAAATTGACGCTAGCCAACACGCGCTAAGTAAGCACTCAGAACTGTTAACTTTATGTCGGGCCAGTAGGGTCAGGAGGCAGAACATTCTATAAGCAGAGTGGGATAAGGCATTACCACAATGACAAATTTTCATAAGGGACAATGGTTGATATTGATGTCATTGCAAATCGTGCTTAGAGGCGGCTTCGCAGTCCCGCAATACGCAGAGATATCCGATTTCAAGTCTACACCGCCCAACAAACGATGGAAGCCAGGCTAACTTCATCCTCAAGACGGATTCATTCGCAATCCTACGAACTGCGTCAATGTCCTTGCAGATGGAGCTTATATAAAGAGGGGCCGAAGGGGATGTGGAGGTTGTCTTAATAGCCGATCGCTGACTCGTTCGTTGGATCGAATAGACTGATGACATGACGGTTCGTGCGATAGACGAAATCTTATAGCTGTCTCGGTGTGTCATGGAGGGAGGAGAGTCAGGGTTCGGCTCCTGGGGCCGCCTACTAATATATCTATCTGGATTTGACTTTTCCATCTTCCAAGAGCTAGAAAGCTTGATATTTGTTAACTGTAGAAGCATTGGATCTTGAAAATGCTAAAATTATAGAAACGAAAACTGCATTTGTTCTTGTTCTTTATGCTAGCAACTTGGCCTTGATGGGAGCGGACAGTTTATTCAGTAGTCCTTGCAGATGCTGCGAGCTCGGTATATCGGATTGACATATCAATCTATAGGCCCCCAACCTATTTTACAGGCGAGATCATTGGGGCCAGAAATGAATTACATCGACGTTAACCAGAGGCTGCTATGATGAAAGCGCTGGTATCCTGGGCTGTGTCGTGTCGTTGGATAAAGGCTTTATTCTCAATCCGTCTTGCTAATGCACTTACGCCGAATAGCCTAGAAGCTTGACTGGCTCAGATGATAGAGGTGACTACTCCTCAGTGATGGCCGTCTCGTTCTAGGTCATTGACAATCCACCCTCGTGAACTTAAACACTTGAGCCACCCGCCCTTGCTGACCTGGATGTCGAGCCACCAGTAGCTTCTTGCTACGAGTAGCTAAGGGTGCATCACTCGGAGTTACTCCATGGCAATTGATAGGGGTGCCGCGCTTTTAGCAATTCCCATTAGTCCAAAGACTCGTCGGCCCCGTCAGGCAACCCCGCCCAAGGCAGTGAGCTGGTCTGCTCCACCATGCCTTAACACTGTAGGGGCCACCGCCACTGTCACGGTGGTGTTTAGTGGAGTAACTGGATCATCAAGGGTGGACAACCTTTGCTGTAATGCCTGCCATAGATTAAAAAGGCGCTAATAAGTCGAAATACATCTCCAAGGGAGGGTTCGATCCTTGGTAAATGCCAAGAAAGAGTAGATTTAGTCATTTAGAAGTCTTAGCAGGACAGCAGAACCTATAAAAAGCGTCCCCTCTTTATTGCCCTACTGAGGCACCTCCCTCAATCGTTGCCATCATATGCAGTGGCTTAATGCTTGAAAAGTTGACAATATCCTGAAAAATAATTTTTGACTCTGGTGACGAAATTGCTTCCTTCGCCCCTTCAAGGCTTTCCCAAGTGCAAAATGCGCCAATGGAGTACTCCGGCTCATGACCATCGTCCGCGACGAACTTGAGAACTTGCCAGTTCAGAAGTCCGAAAGGAGCCCACTTATCGGCGACGAGAGCCATGTGCTTCGAAACGTAATAATCCAGATCGAACCATGCATCGTCCCTGAGTTTGGGATAGAGGATAGTCGTGTTGGCAGGCATTGGATATTATGTAGGCGAGAAACTAATGCCGAGGTCAGTTCAGCATGCTTTGACAAATTAACACATTCAACCTCAACCACATACTAACAAGTTTTGTCGCTTTGGCAAGAACAAGGTAACAGGATACAGCGATTTGTTTAAGAAGAAGAAGACGAAAAAAGGGCGTAATACCCTATAGCTTTATACTCACGGCCGAGAACTGTAAAATGCTCACTTGCAGGCACTTTTCTCTAGTTGCTTGATGGTGTGTTGAGTGCACTAGTCATTATATAATTACTAGGTTCGGCCGCCCTGACAAGGATCTGTTGCCCGAAACGTGGCGTTCGTCAGCAGTCCCTCACGAACAAATGCCGAGTGGGATGCTAGGGGAAGAACGTTCGGCAGTGCTAGAGTTCTGCCTTGGTGAGTAATCATCGTCAACCTACGGAGCAGAGGGAAATGACCTCAGTGGCCGACCAAAAATTACCTGGTTACCCTTTGTACTCTCCATGACGCAGATTGAGTTTTTGCCAGGCTCAGTATTTGTCAAAACTCTCTTGAATTTGTCATCCTGCTCGGGCTGGGTCCAGTATACATTTCCATACTGTTGCCAGTTGATAGTGTTAGAGCCTAGCAAGGGTAGTCTGGAAACATCTAGCAGGCGACTATAAAGCAACAAGACGGCCACTGTTTTTTGGTAGTCGGCTCCTCATGCATGAACCATATCGTTCTATCATTTTTCACCAAACGCAATAACTATTTCTCACACGATTACCAAACAAGACGGAGCATGGCTATCAAGACAGTTGCCGTTATCGGGGTATGTACTTCTGACTGTAATCCATCTTCATTAGTGCACCATATCCCCTCACGACGTTCTTTTCCGGTCATACGTTGGTACCTCTACTGATTAGCTGGAAAAAGGCCTCTGGAAATGTGGGCGCCTCGATCGTAGCGGCCCTGCTAGCTAATCACTTCACCGTGACCGCGATTACACGGGAGTCATCCACGTCCTCTCTGCCGGCCGGTGTTGCTGTTCGAAAAGCCGACTTTTCTTCGCCCGAATCTCTGGTCAGTGCCTTCGAAAGCCATGATGCTGTTGTAGCGGCGGTCGCCACTTCCGTAGCGCTTGGATCCCAGAATATCCTGGCAGACGCTGCTCTGGCGGCCGGGGTCAAACGCTTCATCCCCTCTGAGTTTGGGACCAATACGCGCAATCTTGGAGGGGAAGTTCTCGGGACCATGTTACAAGGGAAGACAGACGCTGTCAATTACCTGATGAAACTGTCCGAGAAAAATCCGGCATTCACCTGGACAGGAGTCGGAACCAGTCTGTTCTTCGATTGGGTAGGTGTTCTTTAACTCCAGGCATAGCGATGGCGACATTTCCGTTAAATGGGTGGCGAACTCACATGTCTTAGGGTCTGGATCATGGAACTTTCGGGCTGTCCCTGGAGAAGAAATCCATGACTATCTTTGACTCCGGCAATGAGCCAGTGTCGACTTCTTCTCTCCCTTTCATCGGACGCGCAGTCGCTGCCATTCTCGAGCACGAACCCGAAACTGCCAACAAATATGTTGATGTGATTGAGTTTAATATTACACAGAATCAGTTGCTCAAGGTTGTAGAGGATGAAACTGGTATTAAATTCGCGACTACGTCTGTAAAGACAGAAGACCTTGAACGACTTGGTCATGAGAAGATGAAGAAGCATGATCACAGCTCCTTTATTGACTTTTTGATGGTATATAACTACCGGGATGGAGGGGATCATGCGATCAGGGAGGATAAGACGGCTAACAAGCTTCTCGGACTGCCGGCGTCGGACCTCACGCAAGTAGTCAAGGCTCACCTGGAGTCCAAGGGTTATTAAGTCCTTATTGGTTGAAGACTTCAGCACATACTTGCCTCGGGTAACTTAGTAACTGTTAGAAGACCCACGTCAAGTGCCACTTAATAGGGCAGACCAACTAGACCTACAGAGATTGGAAAGAACCCCTAAAATCCGATCGGCCCTCCTGTACCAATTATCTGCTGTGATGGGCCTTAATATTCGAAATCTTGACCATGCACACACCCGTCACCCCGCACGTAACTTTTGTCGCTTGTTGCTTGACGCTCATCTCTTGAACGCCTCCGCCAGAATGAGCATCGCCGACTTATATATGAACACTTCGTTTTATCAAGGGCCAGGTCTGGATAAAATGAACACAATGGAAGCACCTTAACCTGAATATGTCGCAGGCTCACCCTCCAAATCTCACCATATAACATACATACGATCACAAGCCCTGTTTTCTCCCCCTATTTCAAACCGCGGTTCTTAGCTGGTTAGTCTGACACAATTCATGGGGACGTGGGTTCCCAAACGAAGGCGCGCACCCAGTGCTAACTCAGGCCATCCTCGCCCTAGGTGACTGATACAATTGCGCCGTGCCGGGGGCCCGATTGTGCAGTATCGATTCTCTTCGAAAAGTTTGCTAGACATGCCCATTCGTTGTTACTCGGGCAACTCTTACCAGTCTTAAAACTAGGGCAAATGTTAGTACAGGCTCCTCCAGTATAAGTCTGCCGGACTGTAAAGGCTATAGCAGTGGAAGGAGTGGAAGGAGTGGAAGGTTATTAGTAGAACTCGACGATTGTGGGTCGAGGAATTAACCAATCAGAAAAGGGATTAAAGATTCAGAAGGAGTAGGAAAAGATAACTAAAAAAGTAGTCAATTTAATATAATTAGTTAAGAAATATATATATTAATAATAATAATCCTTTTAGACTAATTATAAAAAAGCCTTAGCTTTATAAAGAGATTATTATTTAATTATATATTTAATTTAATAGAAGATTTAAATAATTTATTATAATAAAACTAAGTAAAATATATTTTAAGTTTTAAGACTATTAAATATATATTTAATATTTAAATTTTAATTTTATTAAAGGCTCTTATTATAAATATCTTTTATAATTATAATATAAAGAAAATAGGCTTTTTAAAATATATTAATATATATAATAAGTAAGTATATTAACTAAGTAAATATACTAAAATTTTATACTATTAAAATAGAATATAACTTAAAATTACTATAAAGTATTTAATTAATTAAAACTAATTACTATACTCTTTTTTAAATATTAATATAGTTATCTAATATATTCTTATATTATATTTAGTATTTCTATAGGCTTTATAATGCCTTTCTCTTACTAATACTAACCTTATTTAATTATTACTTCTTAATAATTTAGCTATTATTTATATATTAATATCTTTCTAATTAATCTTATCCTTTCTCTTATTTAAAATTATCTTTTCTTTATTCTATAACTAGGTTTTTTTTACTTTATACTACTTACTAAGAGTCTTATTTAATTATTAAAGGATCTAGTTTTTAAACTTTAATAATACTATTTAATATATTATTACTTTTATTCTCTTAAAAAATAACTTAAGTATATTAATAATAAATACTAAAGAGCTTCTTTAGTACTTTCTAATTCGTCTTTTAAGGTAATTAAATTAAGAGGTAGCTTTAAGGACTGTCTTTAGTATTTTAAGTACTTAAGGGTTAGAGAGGCTAGCTTCTTCTTTAATTAGTATTAGAGTTCATACTTATATATTAAGCTTTAATATAATACTTTCTAGGTTTAAGAAAATAAGCCTAGCCTTTTTAAACCCTCTTTTAATATTAATTTTTATTATAATAGCTTAGTAAGTAATATAAAATATAAGAAAGAACTTAGTTTTAAAAATATAAATTATAAAGCATTTAATTAAATACTCTATGTTTTAATTATATACTTTTTTAAGTAGTTTAAAGTACTTAATATTAAAAGGCTAGAGTAAATAAGATAAATAAAGTAATATATAGAGTATAATAATATTATTTTCTTTATAATAAGTCTTAAAATTAATTAAGTAATAGCTTTTATACTTATTAAGGATTAAAAGATAATAGTAATTAGTTAATTAAGCCTTAGTATACTAATTAAAGTGCTTAAGCTACTTAAGACTTATCTTATTATTAGTCTAGCTATTTTAAATTATAATAATAGCCTAATTACTTAAAAGATTACTTTTTTAATACTAGTTAGTAAAGTGATATTAGCCTATAATTATAATAAATAGTATAATTACTTAACCTCTAGTATTAATTACTTAAATAGCTATAACTTATTTTTAATTTTTAAACTATACTAATTTCGCCTTTTTATATCTTTTTATACTTATAATAACTATTTTACTAATAATAATACTTATTATAAAGCTAGTCTTATTAAAATTATAAATATTAATTAAATTAATACTATATTTTATAATTATATTTTTTATAAACTTAAACTAATTATAAATAATAATTAGATCTTTATATTTAGCCTTTTTATAATTATATTTATAAAAAAAATGCATCTTAAGATCTAATTATTACTTAATAAAATTTAAAGCTTAATACTTACTAATAGGTAATATATTATAGTTAGTAAGCAGTCAGTTAGCTATTTTTTTAATACTATATAATTATAAAAAGAATCTTTATAAATCTAGATTAAGAATAAATTAAATAATAATCTACTCCTTTAGATTAGATAATCTCTATAAGTTAAGGATAGTATTATATTAAGACTAAATACTATTTTATTAATAATAAAAGGCATAATAATCCACTTAGTATAATCTTATAATAGGCTAAAGACTTAGTTTTAAGTCATTTTAAAGGGTTTAAAAAATAATTAATTAGATATAAAGAGAAAAGATTAGGAGATTTTTAATATACTTATTTAATTAATATACTTACTTATTATATATATTATATATTATTATAAAATTAAAAATTAAAAGATTTTAAATATATTATTTATAATCTTATTTAATAAGAATTAAAAAAGATATTTTCTTATTAATTATATATTTTATATATAAGGACTTTATATAAATTAAATATAATAAAAGTATTAGAATAACGTACTTAATAAGCGAGCGCTGTACCTATCCTATATACTTAAAACTCTGAATCTTAAATTTTCTAAAATAGGCTATATAGCTTTAAGATTTTTAAGAAATTAATTTTAAATATTTAATTAAAAAGTTAATAAGCTAGTATTTTATTTAGACTTTTTAAAAAATTATTATACTAGTTATAAATAAAAATAGTAAAATAGATAACGTATATAATAAGCATGTAACGCATCCAAGTATACGACGCACTTATACTATACAGCTAAAAAGGTAAACTTTAAATTTTTTAAAATAGTCTATATAGCTTTAGGAATTTTAGGAAATTAATTATAAGTATTTAACTAAAAAAGTCAGAAGGTAGTATTTTTATTAGACTTTTACCTAATTTATTTAGCTTTTTAAAATTATATATAAGAAAAAAAACAGTGTGAATAAGAATTTTATAAATAAGTTTATAAAGAATTTTTTTA
>VYKG01000618.1:0-23675 GCA_011426275.1 Dactylonectria torresensis | reverse complement strand
GAGGCACACGTGCCCTGGCACGTGTGCCCCCGAGCTTGACCCAGGACAGGGGCTCTGACTTGGGACCAAACAGGAGACGCAACCCGCAAGCGGGTTACCCAGAAGGAGCTTTGAGGAACGAAATTTAACATGAATTTTGATTTCAAGCCGATAAATAGAAATTACTGAGGTTATGCGACCGGTGGTCTGGCTTTCGTGCGTCATCCCGAGTTCTACTGCGCACCGTGTTACTAGAATGTCAGGGCCAGGTCCTCGTGAAACATCCCAAAAATCTTAATAGTATTCCCCTCGCCAAACCGCGATTTCAGCAAAAAGCTCCCAAAAGCTCCGGATCAGAACAGTCGGGTTCAGTTTGTTTGGCGATAGCCAAAATTACAGACATTATAGACCTTTCCTCACCGTGAGTATGGCGACAGCACAGTTCGGTTCCAGTTCATCTGCGACAATGCGATCCAGGGGCTCAATTTCAATCATCCGGTCCCGGCGTCCCTGATCATCCCCCTATCCGGAGTCCGAGAAAAATCTTCTTCCGCCGACCGTTTTCAACGTGTGGTGCTGCCTTTCATGAAAGAGCACGAGGCCGCTTGTCGCGCAGCGTCTAATCCATTCTGCGTCAGTTGCGGATCGCCTATCACAACAGTTCTGCAGACGCCAATGTCCTACCTCCACAAAGTGGGCGATCCCCATGTAGCGGTTATTGTTAGTGGTGTGTGTGGGAGCGTCGAATGCGAAATCCAGACGCGGCAAACCATTCAAGAAGAGATGTTTGAGGCTGGGGCAGGGCGCGAGGCGGAGGTAGGAGGCACGGTTTGCGCGGTCTGTGGAACGAGGAAACAGATCAAAACGTGCGGGCCGTGCAAAGCCGTCGCATACTGCGGAAAAGATCACCAAATGGCGCACTGGAGGATTCATAAGGAGACCTGCGTTCGTCAGGCTACGGTATGAAGATTTGATATGCCCATGAAATTTTGCGGAGTCCGTGGTTAACTGTGCCAGGTACCCGGACCTCCTCGCGGAGAAACTCAGCCATCGAGTCTGATTGGTAGTGTAACGGTCGTGTTCACAAGCTAGCCTGTACGGGTTATAGGGTAAGTTAGCTTAAGGATGGGTTCCTAAGGGATAGTCCGGGGGCTATGTTAGTAAAACGGTTAGGTCACACTTACTAAGCATTTATTGCCGCTAGCAAGTCACAACGGAATGTGACGCATGTCGCGATACAAGACATCGCGTTCCTAGCAAGCCGGCCCTAGCAACTGACTGACTGATAGGAATGAGGTCGCTAGGGGGACCGTTAGGAAGGCACGCACTGTATTTAAGAGAAGGAACCCTCCTATATCCTCTAGCTGTTCTGTACGCTTTCTAAGACTCTTATATCCTATACTTAATGTGTTCTAATGAGTAATGTACTAAGTGTAACGGTCGTGTTCCCAGGCTAGGCTATACGGAGTATAGGGTAACTTAGAAAGGGTTTCTAAAGAATAGACCAGAGTCTATATTAGTAGAACGGTTAGGTCACACTTACTGAGCAGTAGTCATAGTATTACATTAGGTAATAGTCAATGTATAATAATGTGTAGTAATTAAAGTAGATTAAAGTAACTAAGTTATATTAATAGCTAAAGAGCTGCTTATATTAAATATATACTTCTTAAGTATTTATATAGTTATAGTATAAGTTAGATTATTAGGATTATTTAATAATCTTAATAATTCTAGATTACTTAGATTATTTAGTATTCTAAGTAATTTATATATAATTAGAGCGAAAAGTGGGGGTACTGTTAGTATATATAATTAGGTTGTGGCTTAGTTAATATAGGTTATAATATAATGTCTCTCCTTTATTAGTTCTTATCTTTAAGATCTATGATTTATATACTTATACTTATAAGTCTTTTTCCTTCTTTTATCCTTTCTTTATAATAGCTAATTGTATTATTAAGAAATGCAAACCTATTATTATAAAAACTGAATAATATAACGCCCTTCTTAAGGTTATTTTCTTTTATTAGATTATTATAAAAAATTCTTACTCTTTTTATAAGTAGACTGGGGTAACCTATTCTTTATTTAAGGATAATTCTTCTTAATGCTTTAAGTATATTTAATTAAATAAGCCTTTTTATAATGCTTATAGCCTTTCTCTTTAGTAATTACATAAGGTTACTACTTACTACACTTATTTTAAATCTAAGTTAAAAAAGGCTGAAAATGCCTATTATTATAACCTATACTAACTAAGCCGTGACTTAATTATATATACTAATAGTACTCCCCACTTTTCACTCTAATTATATATAGATTACTTAGAATACTAAATAATCTAAACAATTTAGGATTATTAGAATTATTAAATAATTTTAATAATCTAACTTATACTATAATTATATAAATACTTAAGAAATATATATTTAGTATAAGCAGTTCCTTAGTTATTAATATAATTTAATTACCTTAATTTACTCTAATTATTATATATTATTATATATTAACTATTACTTAATATAATATTATAATTACTATTTAATAAGTATAACCTAACTGTTTTACTAATATAGACCTTAGTCTATTCTTTAAAAACTCTTTTTATCATGGCCTAGGTTCCTACCAGGCGGTCAGGAACGGCAAAACGATAGGACCCACATCTAGCTCAGCCTAATAGCATAGCCCCGCCCTAGGACCAACGCCTTACTAAGACTAATAGTAACGGTCTAAGACTGATAGCAGTCCTCCGGGCAGGATAGCAGTCTACTTAGTATATAGTTATTTAAGAAGTGTATATTTAGTATAGGCAGCTTCTTAGCTATTAATATAACTTAGTTATATTAAGTATATCTTACTTTACTATTACTAAATATAATAAGTATTATTTAATTTTAATTTATTTAATTACTTTATTATATAAACCTTTAAATTAGGACTTAATATACTCTAGCCTTATGAAGATAGTATATTAATCTAATTATTATATATTAATAGCTTTTATTTATTATATTACTTATATTAAGCTTAAATAATATCGAATTATTATAATAGCTTTATTTACTATACTTAGTTTAACTCTATTCTCTTCTTATTAGCTAATAAGCAAACTACTTATCTTAGTCCTAATAGATATAGATAATGAAAAAGAAGTTATTATACTTATAAATTATAAAGCAGAAGTATATAAACTAAAGCGATATAATAAATAACTTAGTAATAAGTTTAATAAACTTATTAAAACCTCTTATAAGAATGCTATTAAAAAGTAAAGATAAATTAATAATCTAAATAACTAAGTTAAAGTACTTATAGATAAACTTAAGAGGCTTACTAAGGCCTCTAAAAAACAAACTAGCCTCTATAAGGACTATATTAAGAATCTGGCCTCTAATTCAGTAATAGGAAAAGACGCTAGAGAAATCCTTAAATTAAGACAACCGGACCCTTATAATAGATCTATAGCTATACTCTAAGGATTCCTAACACAGCTCAGGGCCTACTAGCTATACTATCTAACTCAGTTTATTACTAGTAATACTAGAGTCTAGCATATTATAGGGTTCTTTAAGGATAAAGCCTTCTAATAGTTTAAACCTATTATAAAAGACTATATTAACTATATCTATACTAATAAAAAGAAAGAAACCAGGGCTATTTATAGAAGCTATAAAGTCTTTAAGTATAAGCTTAAAAGCGCTTTCAGATTCTAAAACGAGAAACGGGCAGTAGAATAATAAATCCAGAAACTCTATTAGAAAAGAGCGGCGTTTATATATATAGCCGAATACTATAACCTCGCTTTATAACTTAATTAAGGAGAAGAAGGATATATAGTAAGCTTCTATAAAGGGTTAAAGTCTGATATTAAAGATATAATAGTTAGGAAAACTAAACCTACTATATATAATAGATTAGTATAACTTACTATAGAAATCGATAACTAATAATTCGAAAGATAATAGAAAAAGAAGGCTAAGAAGTCTAGAGGATCTTATATTCTATAATAGAAGAATAGAGGAAACTATATAAATTATAGAAAGAAATAATAAACGGATACTTTGTATAGAATAGACTCAGGCCTTATGAATATTAGGATAATTAAGAAAGACTACTCTAAGGTCTTCTATTAGAACTGCGGCATCTTAGGACACACTTCTTATAAATGCTAAAAGCCTAAAACTGATTAATAATTTAAACTAGTACTTAAAGGTAAGAAGAAGGTAGGATAGGTTAGTTAATAGGAAGAAGAACCCCTAATAAGTAAGAAAATAGTTATAATAGTTAGAGTAGGTTATAATAATATAGGGATTTTATTTAATGAAATCACTCTCTTTATGAATAAAGAACTTAAGAGTAAAGAAATACTTAAAAGTAAGACCTATAAAGAAGGAAAGCTAAGTTAAAAGATAGAAAAAGAGTAATAAGTACTTCTTAAAGATTAATAGAAGAGTATAACTTCTAATATTAATAATATCTTAATGCTCTAAACATTAGTCCTATTACTAATAAGATAGAAGGAGGAAAGACTACCTTATAATACTATTAGAAAGATTAATATAATTAGAAAGAGTAAGGAAATCTAAAAGAAAGATATTTTTAAATATATTTAACTAGTAATAGAAATAATAGATAAAGAAGATAATATTCTAGACTAATAACTTACTTTAAAAATACTATTAATTATAATAGCCTTTTATAAGAGTATTATTAAAATCTTATAATAATAATAAATAAATAATAAGATTAGATATAAGTATTACTTATATAAAGAAGGAAAGCTAAGTATTAGTATAAGTATTAAAGCTAAATAAGTAAGAAGGCTTAGACTCTCTATTATTAATAAAGATATACTAGCCCCTATAGATAAATATCCTAAGTCTAGTAATAATAGTAGTATTAATAACACTTTAGAAGAAGAATCAGTTATTTAGTAATTACTTAAATAGAAGCTAGAGGAAAATACTTCTGATTTCTTTCTAAGAAAGGATAGAAAAAGCGAGCGAATGCTAAAGTAACTTATTAAAAGAACGTCAGATATAGTAAAAGGATAACCTATTTATATTTATATAATCTAATAAAAAGACCTTACTAAGGTAAATAGCTGGATAGGATGAGCGATTATTAGTAATAAACTATTATTATACTTTTAATACTTTAGATATATTAATATATTCTAGATATTATATACTTACTATATATACTTATTATATCGCTTTAAGAAACTTTATTATAATTACTATTTTATATGAATTATACTCTAGTTACTATAATAGTTTTATAATAGGACTAAGGTATAGGACTATAGAGTCATTAAGTGGTTTAAAGGAATAGGAATAGCTTAGCTTAAGCTATAAAATAACTTTTACTTAGAAGAATGCATTAAAAAGAACTTAATAATTAGTAACTATATTATAGAAGAATACTATATATATAAATAAGAAAAAGTATAGTTATAGTATAGCTTACTAAAGTATTTAACTAATTATACTATAAACTGTAATAATAAGAAGTGCTTTAAGTATATAGAATACTTATAAGCAATCTATAAGAGGATCTATAAGATATACTAAGACGGGTTTGATTTTAAAACCTGTATAAAAAGAGAACTCTATAATAGACTATAATATAAAGAAATCTATAAGTATATAAAAAACAATACTTACTATTTATAATAAAGTAATAGATGAGTATAATAGAAGTAGAGATATTACTTTTAAAGAAGGCTCTAAGTATTATAAAAGGTTCTAAAGAGAATATAATTATAATAAAAGTCTGAATTAATAGAATATAAGTAATAATATTAATAGATTATAGTATTACTATAAATTATATCTAACTAGAGTTAGTAAATAAGTTAGTATTATTATAAAAATATAAGAAATTTCTTTATAAAGTGTTTAATCTAGAAGGAATGCCTTTTAGCTATAATAAAAGAAGGGTATTATAAGAGATTAATTACTTTAAAGTACTTATAGAAAGAAGAAACTAAAGAGTGGATTTTAATATCCTTAATATTAAAGACTACTTAGTAATGCTTAAATAACCTTAGTTATAAAAGCATAACCCTAATATTAACTAAGAGAAAGGCTAAATATATTAAAGAAATGCATTTCCTTAGATTATAAATAGTAATAAATATGACCTAAGATCTTAAGCTTTGATTAGTAATAGAAATAATAATAAAGTTATAAAAGAAGAAATAATAGATACTTCTTTACTCCTAAAGGAAATAAAATAGAAGTACTAATAAAGGAAAATGCAATATATAAAACGAGTTATTATATTTATTTAAAAATAATTTAAATAGATAGATAAGGACCTTAAAGAGTAGAAAAAATAATGATAAATAGAAGAAGAATGACTTAAAAATATACTCTTAAGATACTAAATTTATAAAAAACTCTTTAAAGAGGAACTTAAGACCGGTCTTTTAAAACTAAGCGAATAGGACTTAGAAATCGTTCTAAAGGATAGGACTAACCCTAAGTTTTTTTCTATCCATAATCTTAATAATAATAAGCTAATAATGCTAAGAGAATATATTTAAGAAATAGAGAGAAAAGGCTATATTTAGAAATCGAAGTCTTTAGTTAGATACTTAGTTATATTTATACTTAAAAAGAATAGAAAGCTATACCTTTATATAAACTATAAGTAACTTAACTTAATTATTAAAAAGGATTGCATACTATTACCCTTAATTCTTAAGATATATAATAAGTTATATAAGGCTAAGTAATTTATAATACTTAATTTTAAAGGAGCTTATAACTTAATCTATATTAAATAAGGATATAAATAGAAGACTGCTTTTAGAACTAAGTTCAGACTATATAAATATTTAATTATACCCTTTAGACTTACTAATATACTAGCTATATTCTAATAAATAATTAATAATATATTATATAAATATCTTAATATCTTTATTATATATTATTTAGATAATATACTTATTTTCTTTAAAAATGAAGAAGATTATAAATAATATATTTATATAGTATTATAAAAGCTATAAGATATAAACTTACTTATTAAATCTGAAAAAAGTAATTTCTATACTATAGAAATAGAGTTCTTTAAGTATATTATATCTTATAACTAAGTGCGGATAGACCTTAAGAAGATCGTAGTAATATAGGAATAGAAATAACCTAAAAACCTTATAGAACTATAATCCTTCTTTAGATTTATAAACTATTACTAACGATTTATTAAACACTTTAGTAAATATACTATCTTACTTACTAGGTTTATAAAGAAAGGAGTTAAGTTTAAATAGAATAATAAAGTAGAATAGGCCTTTTAGTTAATTAAAGATATAATTATTTTAGAATCTATTTTAGTATTATTTAATTCTAATAAAGAAATTGAATTAAAAACTAATACTTTAGGATTTACTTTAAGTAATTAGATTAAATAAAGGAATGAAAATAGATTATTATATTCTATTATATTCTATTTATATAAGATGTATAGACTAGAACTTAATTACTCTATTTATAACTAAGAATTCCTAGCTATTATTAACTACTTTAAGGAATTTTAATATTATCTTTTAAAAAGTAACTATAAGATTAAAGTCTATATAGATTATAAGAATATCTTATACTTTATAATAATATAGAAACTTAGTAAATAATAACTTAGATATATTAAATATCTATTAGAATTTAACTATATTATTATTTATATAAAAAGATTAGAAAATAAATAAGCTAATATAATTAGCTAATATATTAATTTTAATACTAGAAAGATTAAAGCTAGTAAGTAAATCTTCTTTTTTACTCTTAAAGAATACTTATAATAGAAATACTTAGAATATATATACTAATACTATGAATGCTTACTATAAGTAATACTTAATAGTATATACTATATAATTTATAATAATAAACTACTAAAGAAAATTAAGTAATATAATTAGACTTATAAAATGGATAGAGTTATAAGAAACCCCTGCTTAATCCTTATATTATAGCTAGAACTATAGAAACTATAAGTTCTAATAGAACTATAAGAATAGCTTATATAGAAAATACATTCTTATATACTATATAAACACTAAGGAGTCACTAAAACCCTTAAGAGAGTTAAAACGATATACACATTTCCTAGAATTAAAAAGGTTATATAAGATATTATCTAATAATACAGCCTTTATATAAAAACTAAGGCATAATACTATAAGCCCTATAGAGAACTATAGCCCCTACTAATAGCTTAAAGACTATAGTATTCTATTACTATAGATTTTATTATAAAACTACTTCTATTAGAAGACTTAGTAACTAGAGCCTTTTATAATAGCATTCTTATTATTATAAATAGACTTATGAAATTCTCCTATTTTATATTATATAGAGAGATAATAAATATAGAAAAATTTGCTTATATATTTAATTAGAATATTATTAGTATATACAGATTACTAATAAAGATCCTAACTAATAGAAGACCCCTATTTATATCTAAGTTTTAGTAAGCTTTAATAGTATAACTTAGACTTAATTACTAATTAATTACTACATTCTGACTATAAATAGATAGATAAATAGAAAGGATAAACTAAATCTTTAAATAATACTTATAGTACTATATTAATTATAAATAGAATAATTAGATTAAAAAACTACTAATAGCTTAACTAAGCTATAATATTACTATATATAAAAGTATAAAGCTCATACTAGTATTTACGAATTTTAGATTTATACTTAATGCATATTATAGACTATAAGAAGGAATTATTAATCCTTATATAATACTTACTTCTAATAAACTGAAAAACCTTTATAAAGAACTAAGGACTAAACTTAAGTTTATTTAAAACTAAATAAGGAAATACTATAACCTTAAATAAATAAAGGGACTATCCTTTTTAAAGGGGGATATAGTCCTCTTAGCTATAAAGAATGTTTTAATAGATAGGCTAAGTAAAAAACTTAACTATAAGTTTATTAGATCTTATAAAGTTCTAGAAAAAATCTTAAAAAATAATTATAAGTTAGATTTAAAAAGTAAAAAATACTTAGTATTTTACATTTTATTACTAGAACTATTTAAAAATATAATTATAGTTAATAATAGTTATAACTATAAACTATAAGTAGAAGATCTAGAAGAGTACTATATTAAAGAAATCTATAATATAAAGAAAATTAATAATAAGATAATATACCTTATTAAATAGAAAGACTATTTAAAAAGCGAAATATTATAGTAACTATTAGAAAACCTTAACTATATATAATATCTACTAAAAGCATTTTACATATAATAGTAAAAGAAGAGGAAGGATTAGAAATAGAAGGGTTAAATATCCCTAGACCTACAGACGCTTAGTTAAAATCATTAGGGATAATAAGTAGCTATAACTCTTATACTACCTGGTCTTCCTAAGCGTCTAAAGCCTCTAGCAGACCATCCTCCTCATTCAGACCTTAGAGTCTATAATAAACTATCTCTAAGCGTTTTTCTTTTACTTGACTTCAGGTCTTTCATAAATAAGCTAAATAGCTCGCTATAATAGCCATATGTGCTTATAGGGAGGCTAACTCTTTATAAAGCTTCAAAAGATCCTTGCCTACCTCCTCCTTATCTGCCTTTAGTTTCTTCTTAGTATTTATAAGCTTAAGTACTATAATCAGTTAGTAAGTAAATATACTAAGAATGAAGAAACTACTTATAAGATAATATAACTTATAAACTATTATAAGACTTCTTTAGCTTTATGCATTTACTATAATAAGATGAGTTATTAGAAAAAATATAGCTTTTATTATAATAAAAGCACTAATTATAAAGCATATCTAATAGTACTTTAGTAATAGTAATAGTATAGGAAAGAGCGTTTACTTTTAAAGTTTTATATATAAGCAGTTTCTATATATAGTTAAATATATTTATTAGTATAATATATTATAAAAAATATTTAAGAAAGAAGGATAATAAATTAATAAGACTATTAAATAAAGACTAATTATATAGCCTTAGGGATAAGACCCTAAGAGAAGAGATATTATATTATAGCCTAAGTTCTTACTAAGCAGTCAGGAATAGTAGAACAATAGGACCCGCATTTAGCTCAGCCTAATAGTATAGCCCCACTCTAGGACTAATGCCTTACTAAGACTAATAGTAATAGTCCAGGACTAATAGCAGTCTTCTAAGTAGGATAGCAGTCTATTTAGTATATAGTTATCTAAGAAGTGTATATTTAGTATAAGCAGCTCCTTAGCTATTAATATAACTTAATTATATTAAGTATGTCTTACTTTACTATTACTAGATATAATAAGTATTATTTAATCTTAACTCACGTAATTACTTTATTATATAAACTCTTAGATTAAGACTTAGTATACTCTAGCCTTATAAGAATAGTGTATTAATCTGATTATTACACTTTTTAAGCTATTTTATACTTTATATAGCCTAGCCTAAGTATATAACTATTATATATTAATAGCTCTTATTTAAATAGTTACTTTATATACTAAGTAATATTTAATAAATTATAATAGTACTTATTATACTTTTTAATAGTATATCTTTATTTAAAAAAAAGGCTTTAGTACTTTCTAAAGATAGAAATAGTAATAAATATATAAAAGCTTTTAATAATAAGTATAAAAAAGAACTTAAAGAGCTTTATATAAAGAATGAGTAACTCTTTATAAGACTTACTAAGCTCTTAGCTTTAGGAATATATACTAATACTATATAAGAAGAAGAGCGTTATTAGAATAAAGAACGCTTTAAGTAATTATATATATAATTCTAGGCTTTATTAAGTAATTCTGCTTTAGATATAATTATTATAATTATAGAATAGAAGATTACTAAACTTATTATTAAACTGATTTAAACTAAGAATAATTAAGAATAATAAGTAGTTTAACTTATAGAATATAAATAGCTTATTATAATAATATATATTTATAATATTAAAGAAACTATTAAGTCTAAATAGTTATTAAAGTTTAATAAAAACCTTATAAAGTTATAAGAATACCTTATTAACTTTAAGTCTTATTATATATATTACTTATTACTATTTATAAATAACTTACTTAAAGTATAATATACTATAAGAAGACTAGAAGGTAAGGTAGCTTAGAACTATAAGTTAATTTTAAAAGACTTTATAACTTAAGCTTTAAGTTAGTAAAAACCTAAGATAATTATAATATTTAATAGTTTTAATAAATATAAATAATTACTAATTAATAATTATAGTAAATAAGATAAGAAATATAATATATTTAATACTATTAAAAAACTTAAATAAATAAAGGCAGTATTTAAATACTTTTTAGAGTTTTAATATATTATAATAAAACTTAATTAATTAAATAAAAACCTTATTAATAAGTTTTATTAGAACCTAAAGGATAATATTAAAGATAAATTTATTAAGAATATAGACCTATTTATAGACTTTATTTAGTATATTAAACTAGCTATTATAATTAATAACTAACTATTTAAATAGTAAATAGAAAAATAAAATATTAATAGTAATAATAATAGTAATTAAAAAAGGAAGAACTATACTAATTAGAGGAAATTATAAACCTTTAATACTTCTTATAATACTATAGCTAGACTTATAGAACTTAGAGTAATGTAATAGTAACCTTAGTAAAGAAAGAAAACATTTAATTACTATAACTATAATGAATTAGGATACTTTTTATATAACTATAAGAAACTTAAGAAAGAAAAGAAGCTATTTAAGCCTATTACTATGCCTACTCACAGTATTAATTTAATTAAAAAAGGAGATAATCTCTCTATTCAATCTATTAATATAACCCAAAGCGGATTTAATAGTTACTTTAGTAAATATAATTATAATATAGTAAATATATAAGATTAAATAGATAAACTAAAGTATAAAGACATCTCTTAAGAAAGACTGATTAAAAGAACCAAACTTAAGAATAAGCAATTATAAAAAGATAAATATAAAAAGAAACTTAGTAAATAGAATTAGTAAATAAAAAGAGAAAAAGACGACCTAGAAGCGTGTAAATAATAGCTATGAATAAAACGAGAAGCAGTATACTAATATAAAGTAGAAAAGAAAAGGGAATAAGAAGAAAGAACCTAGGAAGTAGTAATTAAGAAGTAAAAACCAATCCCTATAAGCCAAGTTCTAGGTTATCTAGCTATTATACTCTGACCTAATAATAAAATATATACTATTACTATAGTCTAATAATTCAGAGAACTACTAATATAAATAGAGGATTTTAATAAATTTAATATCCCTGACTAATAGCCTGACTATTAGTAAACTAGAGAGAGACAAACTGCTATAATAAATAGCAGCGCAATATATAGCTACATTATGCAATAGCCTGCCTCCTAACCATAAGTCAGCATAAGACAAGACATACACTAAGCTAGAGAGGCTGAGTATAATATTAAGGACGAGGATATCCTCATACTAGTAAAAGAATACTTAGAGTTAGATAATAAACTTTAAAGTATTACTTTAGAAGAATAAGATATACTAATATATATAATAAAAGACATTTAAATTAAATAATTTACTAAAGAGTAATAAAATCCTATAAAAAAAGCAGATATTTATATCTAAGCCTTATATTAATAGAGTAGAATAAACTTATAAAACCTAAAAGAATAAAAACTATAAAAAGATAAACTTTATATATATTAAATATATTAAAAATATAATAAAATCTTATAAGCATTATATATATACTATAAATGTATTATATATTTTAAAAATAAGCTATAATAAGATTACTTCTTAATTTAAATAAATAGATAATTTATTATAACTTTTTATAAAAAGGAAGATATAAAAGATTATTATATATAGAAATAGTATAAATATTTTAATATTATTTAATTAATAAAATATAATATAGATTACTTAACTAATTACTAAAGGCTTAATATAAAACTTATAAACTACTAATAACCTAAGTATTAAATATATATATATAATAAGGTTAATATATAATATAAGTATAACTAAAGATAGATATTCTAATCTTTATAAGATAGAATAATAAAGAATATAAAAAACTCCTAATACTATTTATAATAGAGTAATAGATAGGTATAAAGCTAGAGAAAGCAGAACCTTTTAAAATAAGAGCTTTATTAAGGTTATAATCCTTTAGTAGCGCACACTTAGAGAGGGGCCAGAGGTTAAACAGTTAAAAAAAAAAAAACAACTAATAGTGAATAATAGTATGAGGGCCTAAAACCTAAGCCTAAGGTAATAGCAACTCAGAATGACTAGAGTTTCTACTGTATTATAGTGCATGCCTTACTATCCTAATCAACCCTTCGAGATGCATCAAGCAGCTAGAAAGCTAGATAGAAAAGCTAGATAGAAAAGCTAGATAGGAAAGCTAGATGGAAAAGCTAGATGGAAAAGCTAGATGTCAGAAGGCAAAATCGTCATGCGATAAAAGCCCCGTGAGGGTTCGTCGCATTCCAAGCTCGTCGCAATTCTAAGTCGCAATTCAATGATCGCAATTAATGACCCCCCCCCGACCAAACAAACGACACAATGCGCGTACAGCGCATCGCGCGACAGCCTAGCAGACCCTCACTAATACTAGCATATAAGAATCGTCTTATATATATACTAACTAAAAGAATCGAAGAAGATTAAAGCCTGCTTCCTAGGCTATAAAGAGTATCTTATCTATCTAGCTTAGAATGTATAATAGAGGCTGAGTTCAGCCAGTCTAGTTATAAGAGGCTTATTTAGCTAGTAATCTTTAATTACTATTTCTTTTAAGAGAACCTATTCTTATAAGCCCTACTAGATAAGAATATAATCTAATAGATTAAGATAGAGTAAGTCTTATTAAAAGAATTAGCTTAAAAGGAGAAATAAAAAGAAATAATAACTATTAATAATGCTTTCTTTAATAACCTAAAGAGCTATAACATATAGGTCATATAGTTATAAGCTGACGTTATACTAATCAATATGTAGCTAAAGGAGTGATGACTGCGTTAGAAACTAAGGGAATCCTACTGCTTAGTAAAACGGTTAAAGGATTTAGCGGAGGAAGGTTCTGGGTTCTAAAGGAGGAGGGATAAGAGTCTATTTATAACTAGGTCGACCAATCAATCGAGTCCTTTGTCTTAAGATAACTTAAGTAATGCAAATATATAATATAGAAACGCGGCAGCGTAGAAATAAAAGTCTGAACAGTGGTTTCAACAGCGATAAGAGCTTTATATATAACTAAAAGTATATAAATAATATATTAATACTTAGAAATATAAATACGAATTAAAGGAAACTGGCTGCCCGCTTTAGTAAATAGTAATATAGAATTTAACTATATCCATTCTATAATAATAAATATATTAAAACTCTTATAAAAAGATAAAGCAAATCTATATAAAGTATAGAATCTTAAAGGATCTTCTTTTAATTATAATAATAGAAGAATAACTAAAGAGCTTAATTATCTTAAGGTTTTTATAAAAAGATAAAATAAAGGAATCTTATTTAATATAATACTTATTATAAATTATACTTTAGTTTTAAAGTATTTATAATTAAAATGAATTAATTTAATAATAAACTAAAGGACTAATTAAATAAACTTTAATAATATTAATAATTACTCTTCTTAAGAATTAGATTTAAATAATAATATAAAATTTTAAACTTTAATTAATAATAATACTAATAAAGTATTAATAAAAAAAATAATAAAAACTTTCTTATTTTAAAATATAAAATATAAATATTATAAAGCTTAAAATAATAAAATATATTATATTATTATCTTTATATAAAGCTAATTAATAAAGCTTAATAAAGACTTTATTAAAATAAAGAAATAATTAGAAGTAAATAAAAGGCTAAAGAATATACTACTTACTTACTATATTTATAAAAAACTATTTACTAAAGAATTAAAAATAGGTTTATTTAAATATAGTAAATAGAATTATAAAATAGTATTAAAAGATAAAACTTTACTTAAGTTCTTTAAACTTTATAATCTTAATAATATATAGTTATAAATACTAAAAGAATACTTTAAAAATATATTAAAAAAGGGATATATTAAAATCTTAAAATCCTTTATAGAATACTTAGTTATATTTATTTTAAAAAAGAATAAAAAACTTTAATTAATTATAAACTATTAATAGCTAAATAATATTCTACTAAAAGATTAAATATTATTACTTTTAATTATTAAATTAAAAGACTGCTTTTATAATAAAAAGTAATTTATAATATTTAATTTAAAAAATGCTTATAGCTTAATCTATATAAAGTCTAAAGATAAATAAAAGATTATATTTAGAATTAAATTCAGACTATTTAAATATTTAATAATACTCTTTAAACTTATAAATATATTAATAATATTCTAATAAATAATTATTAATATTCTAAAAGAATATCTTAATATCTTTATTATATATTACTTTAATAATATTTTAATCTTTTTAAAAATAAAAGAAGAATATATAAAGTATATATATATAATTCTATAGAAACTATAAAATATAAAACTACTTATAAAACTAATAAAAAGTAAGTTCTATATATAAGAAGTAGACTTTCTTAAATATACTATTTAATTAAATAAGATTTAAATAGATAAAAAGAAAATTAAAGCTATTAAAGATTAGTTAAAATTAAATAAAAATATTAAAAAAGTATAAAGCTTCTTAAGGTTTATTAATTACTATAGAAGGTTTATTTATAGATTTAGTAAAATTATAAAACCCTTAACTAAACTTATAAAAAAAGATATAAACTTTAAATAGAATACTAAGGCTTAAAAAGCCTTTAATAACTTAAAACGAGCTATCCTTAGTAAACCTATTTTAGTAATCTTTAATTTAAAATAACTAATTAAATTAGAAATTAATGCTTTTAACTTTATCTTAAGAGCTTAGATTAAATAGTAAAATAATAAAAGAAACCTATACTTAATTATATTTTACTTATATATATTAAAAAGAACTAAACTTAATTATTTTATTTATAATAAAGAATTTTTAGTAATAGTTAATTCTTTTAAAGAATTCTAATATTACTTTTTAAGAAGTGAATATTAAATTATTATATATATAGACTATAAGAATATTTTATACTTTACTATTACTTAAGAACTTAGTAAAAGATAATTCTACTATATAAAATACTTATTAGAATTTAATTATATTATTATTTATAAGAAAGGCTTAGAAAATAGAGAAGCTAATATAATAAGTTAATAACCTAACTTTAAAATAAATATACTTAAAGCTAATAAGTAAATATTAGTATATACTTTTAAAGGATATTTTAAATAAAAATATATTATAGTTATAAGTAAGTTATAATTACTTAATAACTTACTAAAGTGGCTATAGAAGCTAGAATAGAGCTTTAAATAATAGATATATAATGAATATTTAGCTTTAAGGAAATTATTATAATAAGAAAGAAAAGCAGCCTTAATTAAATCCTAAGGACTTTAAGTAATTACTTACTTCTATTAGAGTAATTACTATAAAAACCCCTAGACTCTAGTTAAGAAACTCTATTAGTATTTCTATAGTAATTTATAAAAGTATATATTACTTATATAAGATAATATAACTAATACTTATAAGATCTTATTAGATAATATATAAGAGAATATTAGAAAATAATTAATTATTAAAACTATAAATTTAATAAGATATAAAAAAAACTTAAATAAGCTAATAAACTTAATAAAATAGTCTAAATTATAATAATAATATTTTAAAAAATACTCTATAAATAGATAAAAGAATATAATTAAATATATAAAATAGATAAAATAATAAAAGCACTTTACTTAATTCTTAAATTATAATTTAAATTATAAAGATTATAAGTCCTTTTAGAACTATAAGAATATTTAATATAAGATATTTATAACCACTCCTTATATAAATACTTAAGAATTAATAAGACTTTTAAATAAATTAAAATAGTATATATATTTCTTAATATAAAGAGAATAGTTATAAAAGTTATTAAGTCTTATAAACTATATAATTAAATCAAAGTATAATATTATAAACTATATAAAAAATTATAATCCTTACTAATTACTAAGTAATTATAAGACTCTATTATAATAGATTTTATTATAAAATTACTCTTATTAAAAGACTCTATAAATAGTATTTTTTATAATAGTATTTTTATTATTATAAATAGATTTATAAAATTTTCTTATTTTATATTATACTAAGAATTAATAGATATTAAATAGTTTATTTATTTATTCTTATAGAATATTATTAGTATATATAGCTTATTAATAGAAATTTTAAATAATAGAGGATTTCTATTTATATCTAAGTTTTAATAAGCTTTAATAGTCTAATTAGAATTAAACTATTAACTTATAATAGTATTCTAACTCTAGGTTAATAAATAAATAGAATATATAAATTAAATACTTAAGTAATACTTATAATACTATATTAATTATAAATAAAATAATTAAATAAAAAAGTTATTTATAATATAATTAAGTTATAATATTATAATTAATAAAAGTACTAAGCTTATACTATACTATACTAATTTTAGATTTATATTAAATATATATTAATAATAATATAATAAAATTATTAATTTAAAAGCAATCTTAATATTAAATTAATTAAAAAACCTTTATAAAAAAATAAAAACTAAACTTAAATTTATATAAGAATAAATAAAAAAATACTATAATTAAAAAAGGCTAAAAAGACTATCCTTTTTAAAAGAAGATATAGTCCTATTAATAATAAAAAACCTATTAATAAATAGACTAAGTAAAAAACTTAATTATAAATATATTAAATTTTATAAAGTTTTAAAAAAAATCTTAAAAAATAACTATAAACTAAACTTAAAAATATAATATTACTTAGTTTTTTATATCTTATTATTAAAATTAATAGAAAATACTATTCTAATTAATAATAAATAAAGTTATAAACTAATAATAAAAAACTTAGAAGAGTATTATATTAAAGAAATTTATAATATAAAGAAAATTAATAAAAAAATAATATATTTTATAAAATAAAAAAACTATTTTAAAAGTAAAATATTATAATAATTATTAAAAAACCTTATTTATATATAATATTTACTAAAGATATTCTATATAGAATATTAGAAAAAGAAATAAAATTAAAAATAATAATAAAAAATAGATTTAATAATACTTTTAAATAAACCTTATTTTATATATTTAAAAAATCTTTAAGTAGAATACTTTTAATAAAAGAATAGTATTTAAAAGAAAAAGGAGAAGTGACTTAGTATTATACTTTTTATTTAACTTCTTCTCTTTTTACTTACTTAAGCTTTTTTATATTATTAATATTATATAATATAGTATATATTATCTTTTTAAATTATAATTTTTTTTATTTTTAAAAGTATTTAATCTTTATATTTATTTAATAATAAGCATTTTTAGCTTTTTCTAACTTAGATTTAAAATAAGTATAATAAGTAGTAACCTTATATAATTACTAAGGAGAAAGGCTATAAGTATTATAAAAAGGCTTATTTAGTTAGATATACTTAAAGTATTAAAAAGAATTATTCTTAGATAAAGAATAGGTTACTTTAGTTTACTTATAGAAGGAGTAGGAATTTTTTATAATAATCTAATAAGAGAAAATAATTTTAAAAAGAGTATTATATTATTCAGTTTTTATAATAATGGGTTTATATTTCTTAATAATATAATTAGTTATTATAAAAAAAGGATAAAGGAAGGAAAAGGATTTATAAGTATAAGTATATAAATTATAAGTCTTAAGAATAAGAACTAATAGAAAGAAGATATTATATTATAACTTATATTAACTAAGCTATGATCTAATTATATATACTAATAGCACTCTTTACTTTTTACTTTAATTATATATAGATTACTTAGAATACTAAATAATTTAAATAATTTAAAATCATTAGGATTATTAAATAATCCTAATAATCTAACTTATACTATAATTATATAAATACTTAAGAAGTATATATTTAATATAAGCAGCTTTTTAACTATTAATATAACTTAATTACTTTAATCTACTTTAATTACTATATATTATTATATATTAACTATTACTTAATATAATACTATAATTACTGCTTAATAAGTATAACTTAACTATTCTATTAATATAAACCCTAGTCTATTTTTTAAAAACCCTTTTTAAACTACTCTATACTCTATATAGCTTAGCTTAAGAATATAACTATTATACTTATTATTAAATAAATATAAAGATTAAATATCTTTAAAAATAAAAGAAATTATAATTTAAAAAGATAATATATATTATATTATATAGTATTAATAATATAAAAGAGCTTAAATAAGTAAAAAGAGAGAAAGCTAAGTAAAAAGTATAGTATTAAATTACTTTTCTTTTTTCTTTTAAATACTATTCTTTCATTAAAAGTATTTTACTTAAAGATTTTTTAAATATATAAGATAAAGTTTACTTAAAAGTATTATTAGATCTATTTTTTATTATTATTTTTAGTTTTATTTCTTTTTTTAATATTTTATATAAAATATTTTTAATAAATATTATATATAAATAAGGTTCTTTAGTAATTATTATAATATTTTATTTTTAGAATAGTCTTTTTATTTTATAAAATATATTATTTTTTTATTAATTTTCTTTATATTATAGATTTTTTTAATATAATATTCTTTAAAGTCTTTTATTATTAATTTATAACTTTATTTATTATTAATTAGAATAGTATTTTCTATTAATTTTAATAATAAGATATAAAAAACTAAATAATATTATATTTTTAAGTCTAATTTATAGTTATTTTTTAAGATTTTTTTTAAAACTTTATAAAATCTAATATATTTATAATTAAGTTTTTTATTTAATCTATTTATTAATAAATTTTTTATTATAAATAGGACTATATCTCTTTTTAAAAAGAATAGTCTTTTTAGCCTTTTTTAGTTATAGTATTTTTTTATTTATTTTTATATAAACTTAAGTTTGGTTTTTATTTCTTTATAAAGATTTTTTAATTAATCTAATATTAGGATTGCTTTTAAATTAATAATTCTATTATATTATTATTAGTATATATTTAATATAAATCTAAAATTAATATAATATAGTATAAGCTTAGTACTTTTATTAGTTATAATATTATAACTTAGTTATATTATAAGTAACTTTTCTATTTAATTATTTTATTTATAATTAATATAATATTATAAGTATTATTTAAGTACTTAGTTTATATATTTTATTTATTTATTAATTTATAATTAGAATACTATTATAAGTTAGTAATTTAATCTTAATTAAGCTATTAAGGCTTATTAAAACTTAAATATAAATAAAGGTCTTTTATTATTTAAGATCTTTATTAATAAGCTATATATACTAATAATATTCTATAAGAATAAATAAGTGAATTACTTAATATTTATTAACTCTTAATATAATATAAAATAAAAAAACTTTATAAATCTATTTATAATAATAAGAATACTATTATAAAAAGTACTATTTATAAAGTCTTTTAATAAAAGTAATTTTATAATAAAACCTATTATAATAAAGTCTTATAATTATTTAATAATTAGTAAAAATTATAATTCTTTATATAGTTTATAGTATTATACTTTAGTTTTATTATATAATTTATAAGATTTAATAATTTCTATAATTATTCTCTTTATATTAAAAAATATATATACTATTTTAATATATTTAATAGTCTTATTAATTCTTAGATATTTATATAGAAGGTAGTTATAAATATTCTATATTAAATATTCTTATAATTCTAAGAGGATTTATAATCTTTATAGTTTAAGTTATAATTTAGAAATTAAGTAAAGTGCTTTTATTACTCTATTTATTTTATATATTTAATTATATTTCTTTATTTATTTATAAAGTATTTCTTAAAATATTATTATTATAATTTATATTATTTTATTAAGCTTATTAGCCTATTTAAGCTTTTTTTATATTTTATTAAGTTTATAGTCTTAATAATTAATTATCTTTTAATATTCTTTTATATATTATTTAATAAGGTCTTATAAGTATTAGTTATATTATTTTATATAAGTAATATATACTTTTATAAAATTATTATAAAAGTATTAATAAAGTTTCTTAATTAGAATCTAAGAGTTCTTATAGTAATTACTCTAATAGAAATAAGTAATTACTTAAGGTCTTTAGGATCTAGTTAAGGCTGCTTTTCCTTCCTACTATAGTAATTTCTTTAAGGCTAGGTATTCATTATATATTTATTATTTAAAGCTCTATTCTAACTTCTATAATCACTTTAATAAGTTATTAAGTAACTATAACTCACTTATAACTATAATATATTTTTATTTAAAGTATCTTTTAAAAGTATAAGCTAATATTTACTTATTAGCTTTTAATATATTAGCTTTAAAGTCAGGTTATTAACTTATTATATTAACTCTTCTATTTTTTAAGCCTTTTTTATAAATAATAATATAATTAAATTCTAATAAGTATTCTATATAGTAAAGTTATCTTTTACTAAGCTCTTATATAATAGTAAAGTATAAGATATTCTTATAATTTATATAGATTATAACTTAATATTCGCTTTTTAAAAAGTAATATTAAAATTCTTTAAAAGAGTTAACTATTATTAAGAATTCTTTATTATAAATAGGATAGTTAAGTTTAGCTTTCTTTAGTATATATAAGTAGAATATAATTAGATATAAGTTTTTTTTATTATTTTATTATTTAATTTAAGTTCTTAAAGTAAAGTTAGAAGTATTAGTTTCTAATTTAATTAGTTATTTTAAATTAAAGATTATTAAAATGGGTTTATTAAGAATAGCTCGTTTTAAGTTATTAAAGGCTTTTTAAGCCTTAATATTCTATCTAAAGTTTATATCTTTCTTTATAAGTTTTATTAAGAGTTTTATAATTTTACTAAATTTATAAATAAACCTTTAATAATAATTAGTAAATCCTAAGAAGCTTTATATTTTTTTAATACTTTTATTTAGTCTTAGCTAATCCTTAATAGCTTTAATTTTCTTTTTATCTATTTAGATCTTATTTAGTTAGATAGTATATTTAAGAAAGTCAACTTCTTATATATAAAACTTACTTTTTATTAGTTTTATAAGTAGTTTTATATTTTATAGTTTCTATAGGATTATATATATATATTTTATATATTCTTCTTCTATTTTTAAAAAGATTAAAATATTATTAAAATAGTATATAATAAAAATATTAAAATATTCTTTTAGAATATTAGTAATTATTTATTAAAATATTATTAGTATATTTATAAATCTAAAAGGTATTATTAAATATTTAAATAGTCTAAATTTAGTTTTAAATATAGTCTTTTATTTATCTTTAAGTTTTATATAAATTAAATTATAAGTATTTTTTAAATTAAGTATTATAAACTACTTTTTATTATAAAAGTAGTCTTTTAATTTAATAATTAAAAATAATAGTATTTAGTCCTTTAATATAATATTATTTAGTTATTAGTAGTTTATAACTAATTAGAGTTTTTTATTCTTTTTTAAAATAAATATAATTAATTATTCTATAAAGGATTTTAATATTTTAATATATCCTTTTTTTAATATATTTTTAAAGTATTCTTTTAGTATTTATAATTATATATTATTAAGATTATAGAGTTTAAAGAACTTAAGTAAAGTTCTATCTTTTAATACTATTTTATAATCCTATTTACTATATTTAAATAAGCTTATTTCTAATTCTTTAATAAATAGTTTTTTATAAATATAGTAAATAAGTAATATATTCTTTAGTCTTTTATTTACTTTCTATTATTTCTTTATTTTTATAAAGTCTTTATTAAGCTTTATTAATTAGCTTTATATAAAAGTAATAGTATAATATATTTTATTATTTTAAGCTTTATAGTATTTATATTTTATACTTTAGAATAAGAAAGTTTCTATTATTTCTTTTACTAATACTTTACTAATATTATTATTAATTAAAGTTTAAAATCTTATATTATTCTTTAAATCTAATTCTTAAGAAAAATAATTATTAATATTATTAAAATTTATTGAATTAATCTTCTAATTTATTATTAAATTAACTTATTTTAATTATAAATACTTTAAGACTAAAGTATAGTATATAATAAGTATTATATTAAATAAGATTCTTTTATTTTATCCTTTTATAAAAACCTTAAGATAATTAAGCTCTTTAATTATTCTTCTATTATTATAATTAAAAGGAGTTCTTTTAAGATTATATACTTTATATAAATTTACTTTATCTTTTTATAAGAGTTTTAATATATTTATTACTATAAAATAAATATAGTTAAATTCTATACTATTATTTATTAAAGCGAGTAGCTAGTTTCTTTTAATTCGTACTTATATTTCTAAGTACTATTTTATTAGTTATATGCTTTTAGTTAACATACTTAATAAGCAAGCGCTGCAGACAAGTGAGCGCTATAGTAAGATTTTCACTTTAAATTATGATTTTAAAAAAAATCTTAAAAATCTAAACTAAGCCTAAAATAGCTAAGATTTTTACTCTAACTTATTTATAAAATATATTATTTTTAAGAATTTTTTTAAATTATATATATCTATAGTACTAATAGTATAAAA
>VYKG01000617.1:0-23693 GCA_011426275.1 Dactylonectria torresensis | reverse complement strand
CGATACCATATTTCGCGATTGTGTTCTCCACGAGCCTGAACCAGTCGCGAATAATAGTCGGATCTTCGCATTTGGCTCTTTGATAGTCGTATTTACGAAAAAAACGCGTCTTAAGCTCTTGGTGTCGGCTGACGAAGTTTGAAGCCCAGCGCTTGCCGACAGGTGACGCGTCGCGGTCAGCGAGCAGTCGATTGGCCATTTCTTCAACACCACGCAGTCGCGGGGGAAACCCTCGCGAATCCAGGTCGAGAATGAACTGAATAATGATCTGTTCCTCTAGATCAGATAGTCGGCGTGATTTTGGAATGGTATCATGCGTAGAAAGAATGCCCTTCTGCCGGCGCCATAGCATCATACGACCAACTTTATAGATCTCTGCGGCGCGTCGGAGCTTTAATTTTGGGTCATTTTGAAGGGGCTGAAGGGCAAGAAGGATTCTAGCCTCAATATTTGAGTCTGACATGGTGCGTGGTTGAGAATGAAGTGATTAAATGGAAATGATGTAGGTTGAGAGATTTTTGTCACGCTCGCTTGTTTGTCCCACTCGCTTATCATGTACGTTATTACCTTTTTATTTACTTTAATAAAAGCTTAAACACATTTATATCCCTCCTTTATAGCAATCCCAGTTTGAGCAGTTAGGTGTTTTTCTCCATTACCAGCTTGGGTCGCCCTCACTAACACACTACTCAATGTTGGCAGCTTCAGCGCACTCTGCCTTGATTAAGGCCGCATGAGCTAGACTTCGAGCTGTCAGCTTGACTTCATACGGCTTGTCTGTTCCAATTTCAAAAGGTTTTCCAACTGGGATCGGATGCCCAGGGACCGTGTGGAAATCAAAACAGTACAACAGGCGTGCGATCAACAGGTGTAGGCTGTTACTAGCGATGACCCACCCGGGACATACTCGGCGGCCTAGGGAGAAAACCACAGCTTAGTAACATAACAAAGCAGATGGATTCAAAATTTCTCAACTTACCGGCTCCGAAAGCGAGATGGCCCTTAATTGCCTTGTCCAGATCCTCATTCATGAATCGCTCAGGCCAGAATCTTTCTGGCTGTTCATATTCCGATGCGCTCATGTGAACGCCCCAGCTGTTCCAGATGACATTGGTTCCGGCTGGGAGATTATATCCTTCAAACGAATCATCCTGGATCAGAGAATGAGCAATCTCAGGAAGAGATATGCTGGAGAATCTAGTTAGCTTGCTCTGAAATGAACAGCCACAATAAGAGGCTTGGGGGGAAATGCCACGCAGTGGCCGCACAAGGATTCCTTACTTCCATCGAAGAACTTCCTTGCCAACAGCCTTGATATACGGCAACTTGGCAATGTCGCTCGAGATTGGTAGTCTCTCGGCATTGGCACCGCATACTTCATCCAAGTCCTTGCGTGCACGCGCCACTGTTTCAGGGGACAATGCTGCCCCTGCCACGAGTTGATTCAAAGCCACACGCGTGGTGTCAGATCCGGCTTCTATCAGGGTTCCTCCGAGAAATACCATGGACTCATAGTCAAGGGCTTTATCTCTGCCGAGCCTCTGGAACTCAGAAACAAAGCAGGTGACATCCTCGCCCTGGCGCTGCCGCTCTGCTAGGTTCTCAAACTCCTCGGTAAAGTTCCTATCCGAAAGGTTAACCAGTGTCAAATGACATCAGCTCAAGAGCAGCGTTGTAACTTACTTCAAAGACTCCTTGTAAACACCGTCTCCCCACCACCGCCAAGGCTGAATGGAGTTTGGGAGAGGAAGGTGGGCCAGAAATGGAAAAGAATCGATCAAGCTGGAACCAGGTTCAAACATTTTCATGATTTCGTTGTTGGTTTCAATGATCCTGTCGACATTTGGGTCGCCCATCTTGGTCCTTCGGCCAAAGACCAGGCTCATGACAAGGGAGCTGGCATACCGAGCGTTGGCCTGGTTCCATAGATCCGGCTCGGTGAGGTAATGGTACAGCAGTGCTCGCGACTCGACATCCTGTTGAGGGGCAAAGACATTGCGATTTCCGGGACCGATGACCTCGTGGATAACTTTGCGCTCCCACTTCCAAAGATCACCGTAAGGCATGAAGACGAGGCGTTTGCCACGAGAGGCAACGTCACCCGGCATGGGCAATTTCTCTCGTGAAATGTATCGCGCCCCGCGCTTGTCAAGCAGTTCGTTGGCAACGCGCTGAGAGTTCATGAAAATCCAGTAGTTGGAGCCCACCTTGAGTGTAAACCTATACGAGAAAGGCCGTCAGCTTGGCATCTTCTTTGACTATGAGGATGCGTGAGAAGATATACATTTCACCGTATTTTTTGGCGAGTTGGTGGAGATAGAGTCGCCGTCCCGCCGTGTCCTTCGGTATCTGTAACATGTTGCCAAACAAAGGCACTCCAGGCACAAGATTTGGGAAGTTGTACTTGTGACGGAACCTAAAGAACGCGACAGTACGGTAAAGCAGCCATAGTAGCAGCAACGTGCTGAGAACCGGCAGCGCTAGGGATTGCCTTTCCAGCATATTTTTGGTGGAGAAGGATGAAAGAGAGATGGGGAAAAAAAGAGTAGTGTTCGGTGGTTTTGCCATATTGTACCAAGTGTGAAACCGATATCCTCTTTGGTGAGACTTTTTTGTATTTCTCCTTGGTATTTATGGATGATTTAGCACTTCTGGATGGTTCAGCACTTTTGGAGCATTCGGCACGTCCGGGTGTAACGGCGGGCCACTCGGTCGAAAAATACACGGGACGGTCTTGACTGCAGAGCTGAATCTCCTTGTAACCCATGTTTTTTCGACCCCTAAACGAGAAAATGTGGTAAAGGCCGGCGTGCCACACAGTCTCCCCGTCCAACCCACCGGCGCTAGGCTCGGATGAAACAATTTTTACCCACTCAAGGCGCGAAATAACTGGGACAGATAAGGTGGCGGCTGCCCGCAAAAGTACCCTGATTATATTGTCAGCCCTGTGCCACTCAACATTACCCACCTCACGCTTCTTTCCCACCAGCCGTGATCCACCTAGGTTCTTGTCCACCACGGCGGGAAAGTGCTGGTGAACCACAGGCTCCCGATATCCATCCTCGACAGGACTGAATATTAAGGAGCGGGCCAGCCGTGGGTCTAGACCAAAATAGCCTCATCCAATGTCAGTGATTTTTATCGAAGAACAATGGGGCGCGCCGACACAACAAACGTCTCAACGGAGCATTCCAGTGCCACTGTGCCTTTCATCATCAACGGCAAGGATGTCACCTCAACCTCCACATTCAGAGTAACCAACCCTGCTACCGGTGAAAGCGTCTGGGATGGCTCGTCTGTCTCTAACAACGAGGCCATCCAAGCCATCAAGGCAGCCGAGGCAGCCTTCCCGTCATGGTCTCAAACAAAGCCCAGCTTCCGAAGAGACATCCTGTTCCGCGCAGCAGAACTTTTTCTTAGTAGAAAACAGGAGCTGCTCTCATACCAGAACAAGGAGACAGGGGCAGGAGTGCAGTTCATGGAAATCAACATCAATGCAACAGTGCAGATCCTCAGAGACCTCGGTGGTAGAATTGAAGCCGCGGTTCAGGGTTTGCTCCCCGTCGCGGCGGAAGAGGGCACGCATGCGATGATAGTCAAGGAACCGTATGGAGTGATTCTTGCCATTGCACCATGGTACGCAGGCTCTCTTCTCTTCCACTGCCAATTTGACTAAGATTAATCTTGTTATAGGAATGCTCCTTACGTGTTGGGGGCCAGATCAGTTGCATTCGCTCTTGCAACGGGCAACACAACGGTCCTCAAAGGCTCCGAACTGAGTCCACGCGTATTTTGGGCCATTGGCGACATTTTCCGACAAGCTGGCCTCCCCGACGGATGTCTCAATGTCATCTACCATCGAGTTGCAGACGCGGCCGACGTGACGCATACTTTGATCGCCCATCCTGCTATCAAGAAGATCAACTTCACCGGCAGCACCCTCGTTGGAAGCATCATCGCTAGCTTGGCAGGAAAATACGTTAAACCTCTTTTGCTGGAGCTGGGTGGCAAGGCCAGTGCGATTGTTCTCAAAGACGCAGATATCAAAAAGGCCGCTGTCGGCTGCGCAGTGGGCGCCTTCATTCATGTACGTTGACAAGGCAGTCCCAAGTCCTCCGGAAACACTCCTTTGACGTTTGTAGTGTACTGCTGGGCCAGTTGCTTACTTACTGCTTGCAGGGCGGTCAAGTGTGCATGGCCACGGAGCGTATCTTGGTACACAAATCGATCGTCGACGAGTTCGGTGCCGCTCTTAAGGAGATCACGGAGAAGCTCTTCGGCTCCGAGATTCCGCCCTTTGTACTAGTCAACCCGGCTGCCGTGGCCAAGAACAAGAAACTGCTCGGCGACGCGGTCAGTAAGGGCGCGACGCTCCTCCTGGGCGACGCGGAGGCCTCGGAAGACCAACCCACCAAGATGAGACCCGTCATCGTCTCCAACGTCTCGAAAGATATGGATATATACTACACTGAATCCTTCGGGCCTACGGTGTCTCTCATTACGTTCGAGACTGAAGAGGAGGCTCTTGCAGTTGCAAATGACACCGACTACGGCCTGTCGGGCGCCGTTTTCTCCGAAGACATCAAGGCGGCAATGAGAGTGGCGAGGAAGTATGACTCTGGCGCCGTCCACATCAACTCCATGACAGTGCATGACGAGGCTTCATTGGTGCACGGGGGAGTAAAGAAGAGTGGATACGGGAGATTTAACGCTGCACAAGGGTTGGACGAGTTTCTGAGGTACAAGACTATAACGTGGAAAGAATGAGCGGGTTGAGGCTATCTAGTATTGACTTGGAATATCCTGTCTGGTACGCACATAATCGGAAGTACCGACCCTTTCAGCAGAGACACGTTGTCAGGCGAGACTGCCCGGTTCCGAGACATGACAGGATCGTCCAACCACTGCCTTCCTATTTGTAGCCAGGAAGCTTAGCGGCCCCCCAAAGTCCACTCTTTCCGCGCTCTGGATTCGTCAGCTACCACTCGGAGAGTCCGGGACCCACCCCCGCAGCTTTCCCCGCAATTCAAAATTCGTCAAACCCTCGATCGCGCCTCCCCCCGTTTTGTTTCTACACATGCATGTCCTTCATCCACCCTCATAGTAAAACTATCTTTGGCAGTTGCATGCAGGTTGCTGATGAGTTGTGTCTCAAACTTCCGATATGTCCGGACAAGACAACGCTCGTGCTCACGCGGACAAGTCATCTAACCGAAACGGGTATGGCTTCACCTGTGCTCAATGCAACGCCAAGTTCAATCGTTTGGCTCACCTACGACGGCATCAGATGACACGTAAGCTGCTGCTCTTGCTCCCTCTAGTTGTCCTCACCTGGCTAATTGTTATATCTGCAGACGGCGGTGAGAAGCCGTACAACTGTCTCTATTGTCCCGTAGCGTCGTCGCGTAAGGACGTCATCATCCGTCATACTAGAAATTTCCATCCTGCGGCTGCCAACAGAAATTCGGCTCACTGCCGAGGCAAGCGCAGAAATGCCTCTTGTTCCGGGGCTCCTGCGTCAAATGAACTGGGCAATGACTCTTTGCGGGCGTCATCCACCACTGGATCGAGAGGGAACGATCAAAGTTCAGAAGAAGCCAACGATCAGACCGAGGAGCTCCAAGATTCTCCAGCAAGCAACGAGATAAATGGATCCCCAACCAACCTGGAGAATCTGCTTGATGCTTTCCTTCCCTCACATACAGACATATTTCCTTCCTATCTTCAAGGGAACCCTTTGAACTTTTCTACTGCGTTTATGGAGCCGGGCCTCGTCAACCCCGATCTTTCGGAAATCATCGACCTGAACACACTGCTATCGAATGCTCACGACTTTCTGGGCGGAATGTCAGGCAACAATACTAGTGAGCTTCCGGCTCTGGCCCCAGAACTGCTAAGACTCAGTGTACCGGATCATGGCCGTAATCCGGGGGCTGCTGATCGCACTTTGGCCGCGGACGACGATGATTGTGCAACCGCATTGGCAAACATTGCCAAGTACCCAGCCCACATATCTGCATCCTTTCGATTCCCGTCCAAGTATGCGATGAGGCGGTTCGTGAAAGCCTTCTTCCAGCACATTGCTGCGCATATACCGATTGTGCATGAGCCAACTTTTGATATCGCTACAGCACCATGTAAGTGTCATGATCGATAGTGGCGAGCCAGGCCTAACGGTTAGTTTATTTAGCACCCCTCCTGCTTGCTGCAATGGCGTGCGGCGCAGCTTATATGAGCGAGCATTCCGTTGCCGTCTCTATGCACGCTGTTGCCATGCAACTCATTTCCGAGGTAAGTGAAGACGTGAGAGCGCTAAAGAAGCTTTCTTATTAACAGGTCTGTTAGCATGAACGAATGGTTGCGTCGTGGATGACCGACACTGAGCCCCAAACCTGGATGCTACAGACATATCTGCTCTTGAGCTATTTTGGGGTACATTGTGGAATGGAGGGGCGTGCAAATAATACGCTTCCACATACAGTAAGGGTATGTTTCATCTGTGAGAAGTTGAATTGCCCGACTGTTGAATATTGACGTTGTGCGTTTGTAGCGGGCACAGGAAGCACTTGGTGAACTCAAGATGTATCCGATTACGACGTACAAAGATTGGGTACGCCAAGAGTGCATCAACAGGTACCTATGCTACACCCTCATCCAAACGTCTTTAGGATTAACATAGTTCAAGGTGCATCGCAAGCACAATCCTCCTTGGAGCAACAGTTGGTTCAAATGAAAGAACCCTACTTTTGGTGTCCCCTGTCATCGAAGCCAGGTTCGCTCTCCCTTCAAATACCGCAGAATGGCTGAAGGACGAAGCTAGCTGGAATGCTCCCGAGCAGGTCCTATACAGCGACGTTGCGTTGAAAAGCATTCTTGCCGGTCAAGCGCCTGACTTGCCAATCAGTGAATTCGGACTCGTCACCATCGTATCTACGATACTATACCGTGTCTGTTCATTCGAGATGCTTGCAGGCTCACACGACTTGGAGTTGTACACCAACTTTGGCGAGAAGATGGGAGGCGCAGTCCGGACACTCGACGACATGCTCAAGCGCCATATGGGCGAAGCCGCGCCCGATCTAGCTCCGGATCCGATCACGCAATGCGCCAAGTCTTTGCTCAACTCAGTCTTTTATCATCTTTACGGGAGCAATCCTTTGGCGATCATGAAGAAATTGCTCTTATCCCCCTCTCCCTTGGACAGTCCAGAGGAGATTCTGAACCTTTTGGATGAAGCGAGTTCACCTGATCTTTACAAGGCGCTGATCCGTGCGGCAGACCAGCTGCGATTTGATTGCCGGGTGGGCTTAAAGTATTTACGAAAGATGGCACCGTTGAAATTCGGACCCGAATCTGCGATCAGCATCTACGAGGGCGGTATGTATTTTCTTTTGCTTCTCCCTGCTAATCACTCTTCCTCCCTTGCCGTTACGTTTCCTAACCCACGGACTAACAAATGGCCAGCTCTGCTCTTATGCTGGTATCTTCAATTCGCCCATTCGCGTCTTCCGCAAGTGGAGTCGCACAATATCCTCAGCTCACTGATAGATGAGGGTTTTGCCGAGGTGGAAGAGTTGCGGCTACAAGTGCAAGACCGGCGGGCAGCCGTACCCCTTGCTGTTTCTCTCGAGCTGCTCTCGGACAACTCAGTGTGGCAATGTAAGAGTTTTCCTTCACTCTCCCTGGTAAGACTTGGATCCTAGTATTTACTAAACTTCCGTTTTGATAGGGCCTTCTTCTGTGTCTCAAAAATTGGGCTTCTTAATCAACAGATTCAAAGCGATGGACTATGATATGGAATTTGTAACAACAGGTGGCGGCTGCTAGGGACAATGTAGCAGAAGGATAGCCAAACTGACACATTAAGCAAGTAAATCAATGAGAGCTTAAAGCTCCCTCCAGGACTCGTGGGTCTATAACACCAGCTGACAGGGTAGGGAATCAATCCACCACTTCCACGGTGTTGGTCAATGTGTTGACTTCAATCCACGTCAACGTCAATCCACGAGACCTGTTGTTATGTAACGGATATCACAGAAATCATTTATAATACACTACTTTCCACTTTTATTCTATTTTATCTTTTTAATGATTGAAAGAGATGTCACAAGGTCCTTTATAAGCCGAGGAAGCTAGTAAATATTAAATAGCTTAATATCTGAGCTGGGTGGCGCTCGTGGATTTTAGCGATAGGGTGACTGTGAAGGTTGGATGGGGTAAGTGGGTTACTCATACCCACCGTGGCGTCTCGACAGATGGGGCCGTCATCACGCAGCTGTCAGCCCCGGCTGTTTTTTAACAGGCCGGCCTAGCTTGACGCCGCGGTCTGATTCATCCCTGCAAACAAGAAAATCAACTGATCTGCCAGCTAACATATTTTTAAGGCCATTGTCTAATCTAAAGCATTCCCTCCACATCCACTTGCATTAGAACCAGGACCCCCTGGTACAACACGATCAACTATGGATGAAGATGTTAGTCGACCACGAGCCAAGAGAAGGCGAATCTCACGAGCATGCAATCCGTGCCGTGCTCGGAAACAACGGTGTGATGGTCGACGGCCGAGTTGCTCGAAGTGCTCTATGACCAAGCACCCATGCAGCTACGATTCTGGCATGAAGAAGCGCGGGCTACCTACTGGATATGTACGGTCTCTCGAGTTGCTGTGGGCTCTTGTGTTTACCGTCGTTCCGAATAGTATGAGTATCGTGAGCGAGCTCTTACCGGAGATCCAATTGGCTCTCGATTCTCATGCGAAGCTGGTCATGATCAGCAGCCTGGTCAGCGACCCAGATACTCTGAGGCAGGCTTGGGAAAATAGTGGCGTCCAGACGGAATTGGACCACCTCTTATCAAACGCCAACGACAATATCGATACAGCAACTCCCACAAGCCTTGAAAAAAAAGAAGCATCTACCGTCGACCTCCCTCAATTCGCCGTGAGGTCATTCGAGGCTGTCCGGAGTGAGTCGGCTGATGGAGGTCGACCCGTTTCAGGCCTCACCACGTGGCCGGGAGACACCGACAACAGTGAGGCACCATCTCGCCAACAACTGTCCACGACGCATGCCCCATCAGCAGACGATGTGGGATTGGCTACCTTTCCGCAACACGCTCGGCGCCTGCTCGATCTCTACTTCGCTCACACTCATTGCTGGTTGCCTATGGTGCAAAAGCACAAGATGTACGAGATCCTGTATTCACCTTCACGAGCCACTCTTGCTGAGGCAGGGAGCTTGGCCACATTTTGGGCAATCTTGGCCCACGTATCACTTCAAGAGTCCCGGGAACCCTTTGGCCCGGCCAGTGCGCCTGACGCTCACGGTGCCCTCTTGACACCTGAGCAAATCTACGTCAAAGCAAGACAACAAATACCAAACGAAGAGGCCCAGGAGCCGGATTACGTCCAGGCTTTGCTGATCTTGAGCCTTTTCAAGATGGATCGAGGAGAGTTCGCAAAGGCCTGGCATTTGATTGGACAGGCAGTTAGATTATCTCTTGATTTGGGGACGCTGCCTGTTGACAGCAGTGGTTCGAGCTCTGCAGCATGCAGTGGCAACGACGATGAACGAACCAGACTACTGCTCAGCTGCTTCGTACTCGATACTGTAGTATCGTGCCACCTAGGCAAGCCGCCCCATCTCAGAACGGTGGATATACGGTCCCTACCAATGCCGGCCGAGACGGGCCCAGATGAGTGGGAGCCACAGACGGCGTGCTTAGGCGAGTCTGAGTATAGACGGCCGAGTAGCTACACTGGTGATCATCAACCACAGCGAGCAATAGGCATTTTCAACTGCTACGTTAGCATAATCCGCATACTCAACGATGCCATGTCGGAGCCGCTATCAGAAGAGGCCTGTGCCACGCATTCATCAGCACTGCGCCGCTGGCATGACCAGCTTCCACAGCACTGCGTTTTTTTCTCGACTTCCAGCCAGACCCACGGTCAGTGGCTATCGCTGCAACTGATCAATCTTCATCTCGCGTTCAAAAGCACCGAAATGATGTTAAAAGCACAACAGGCTTCGACTCCGCGGTATGGGCTATCACCAAGCACGCCAGGCACAGAAGTTTCTTCTCCTTCAATGATGCGTCTCATATCGATATTCGCGACGAACTTCAGAGTTTCTACTATGCCTGCTGTGTTCACCTGCTACAAGGCCATTAGTGCCAGAAAGGCCACACGACATGGCTTGGTGAATCCAAACTTACACCGTACACGAGCGGGTCCTTCTGGAACTTGCCAGCCTCCGGTTTCGAGCTCTGACTTTTCTTTATCTTACTTGCCAACTCCCGTGGAAGATGCCGAGTGCGCTTTGACTGGTTTAAGCGGGACAATATCCAATTCTGGTCTATTGTCCTCATGCGAGGCGCGAGGAGGTAAGTCAAACTATATTGATGGCCTAGTTCTCGCTTATAAAATCAATTATTTAGATTCTACCACAGATCTAGAACCTCTAAACGACAATAAAACTTGCTCTTCTATCCAAAACGCCCTGAATGAGCATGAGAAGGAAGTTTGGAAGGAACTACTCGACCTAGTGGGTGTAGGGGAAGCAGAGATTTCGGATTTTAGCTACCATGGGGCTCTTTACCACTTGAATAGCATGGAATGGTGAGTCTTGAACCTGTATTAGTTGATATTTGGTATCTCACTAGAGCCCAGAGTATTGCGATTATAGATGCTATTTCGCAAGATGAGAATGTTTTCTCACGCGATGTATCACAATAATGAATGCCCAAGTCGGCCTACTTATCACTGCATCATATGAATGCGCCCATTAACGAGCTAGTGTGCCTGTGTGTGATAATGATAGACTTCACAGGGAATCCCGTGGTGGACTTTGGTGGAGTTCCGTCACAAGGCTGCTCCAGACCTGGTGACCCTGATACGCATCAAAAAATATGCCCAATAAAATCAAGTACTGCTCGACGGTTCGGCGTTGAAGAAACTGGACGGGTGGTATTCTCTGAGGAGTAAAAGGATGACGCCAGTGGGGAATGGCGCCACCCATTTCTTAATGTCGCCTCGAAGTTCTGGGTGCTCGTAGTGCATATTCTAGAAACCGGTATTAGAGCTGTAGCCCACGGATTGACTAGGGCATAGATAACACACACCATTGCTTCCCGACTCCTGTATTCTCAGCAGTGCCTTTCAGTTCTTGCATCCATCCACTTCAATATTCTATCCACTTCAATATTCTATCCACTTCAGGATGACTTCCAACACCCCAATCAAGAACCGCGCCCTGTGGCTCTCCTCGTTTGATAACCCCTTAGAGCTGGTTGAGCTTCCCGTTCCTGAGGCAACGGCTGGCTCAGTTATCGTCAAGGTCCTCAACACCGTTGTCTTCCCTTACGCTGAGGATATCCACCAAGGGAGGCTACCTGTGTTCAATCTCACCCTTCCGCTGGTGCCGCACCCCAGCCATATTGGTCGAGTCCACGCCATTGGGCCAGACGCTGTCCTTGCGAAGACCGGCGACCTTGTCTTCTTTTCCGCTCCCATCTTTGCGCGTGATGACCCTGATGTCAGCATCATCCAGGGCCACCACGGTGGAGAGGGCTCTAGAGGCCGCAAGCTCATGCAAGGAGAGTGGCGCGACGGGGCCCTCCAGCAGTATCAAAAGGTTCCGCTTGAGAATGTCTTCATATTGAATGAGGACCGGCTGTGCAACCAGCTTGGATATACTCCTGCGGACCTTCACGAGATATCATTGTACAGTATCTCGGCTGGTGCGTTGTGCGAAGCAGCCGAGCTACAGGCAGGCGAGACAATTGCCCTCGGTCCTGCCACTGGTACCTACGGAGGCATCACCTCTGACCTGGCCCTCGCCCTGGGTGCCAATGTCATTGCTCTTGGTCGGAACAAAGACAATCTTGCCCGCCTGGCAAAACAGCTCGGAAACCACGAACGATTCAGCTACGTTGTCATGACTGGCGATGATGACGTCGATGCGGCCGCAATCCGAAAGGCCAGCCCCGATGGACGCGGTGTTGAGGTCTACAATGACTGGGCATCGGGCACTCTAACGGGCTCGCCGTACTTCTCAGCTGCTATACGCGCCGTGCGACCAGAAGGGAGGGTCGTGCTCAGCGGTGCACCATCTGGTACCATCGCGGTACCCTACACACTTGTTATGCACCAGAATATCAGAATCATTGGCAAGGTGATAGTCTCACGGAGTGGTATCGACCTGACGATCAAGATGGTAAACTCGGGGGTTCTCAAACTCGGAAACCGTGGAGGGTCTTCGCACGATGTGTACAGCTTAGAACAGCATCACGAAGCTTTTCAACAAGCGAAGGAGAAGAGTAGATTCCGAGTCTACACCAACATTGCTCCTAACCCTTGGTAGGGAGGGTCATTACTCAAAATGCCCATGACTGTTAGTTAGCGTCTGCTTGCTCGCAGATGTCTATAGAGATCAAATTCAATGACACAGGACGGTCTCATTCCAAATAAAGTCTTGTAATTTCAACTACATACTGTCTCTGGAATACCTGTTCAATCACAGAGGCCGCTCAACTTGGTAAAACGACTGGGACTCTCTCAAGCGCTGTCTAAACAGGCCACACAACGACTCGGTTAGCGATGGGTACCCGAACGACGATATCGAGCGAACCACTGGGACACACGATCCCGGGCCTTCCGGATTGGTGACCCAATGAAGGTAACCTCCTCTACAACAGCACCACAGAACAATCCATGAATTTGATGGTTGGAGGAGTGCCACCCACAGGATGCGGGGATATGAGTAGCGCCCCACCTGGAGGGTGGGGAGAAGTATTAATTTATTAGACTAGTCGGTGGGGAGGACGTATTAGTCTAGGCCGGGGGTCACCGACATTCATCGAACTCCATGGGAACAACGCCAACTTGCAGCCGAGAACCATTAAGATGGATACCCGATTCCTGGTTTGACAAGCTAGCACCCCCGGCATCCGGACTGGCGCAATGGCGCGTTCAAGAGCATACATTTTCTTGTCGTTTGTTTATTCAGTTCGCCTTTGTTTCAAGCCTGGGCTTTTAGCTTTTTTTCAGCCTTTCCAAAATCAAAATGTCGTGTGCCAACTGTTACACTGGACATGACCATCCCGGCCCTGTCAGAGGGCATGAGACTGAGCTTCATGGCCACGATGTCTATGTGACAGAGCCGCAGTCCCAAGATGTTACACGAAAGGGGCAGATTGTAGTCCTCTCTGATGCCTTTGGATGGAACACGACCAACCTGCGTAGGCTTGCTGACTCATATGCTGAGCGGACCAGCTGCAAGGTGTACGTGCCAGATTTCATGTATGGTTAGTATACATTCCCCTTTGTCCATGAGGCATGGTCTAGTTGCTAATCGTCACAGGGACCGCTGCACCTGCGTCGACAAAGGTACTTGTTGATAAGATTCTCAATCAAGGAGGTCTCTGGGGATGGCTAGTTAAACCGTACGTTCGAAACCGGTACATGCTTGGACGGCTCTGACACTGCAGGATAGGTGGTTGGTTTTCAAAGCCGCATTTGTCCTCGTGCCCTTCAAATTTCGAAACGCCGCCGAGAAGCGCTATCCAGCCATCCGGAAGTTCATGGATGACTTCCGCTGCAACGAGGGAGTCGACTCGAAAATCGGCGTGGTGGGCTTCTGCTGGGGCGCATACGGCGCGACGCAGCTCGCTCACGGCGACTTGGCGAGTAATGGCAAGGCCCTCATCGATGCAGCTTACGTGGCTCATCCGAGCGAGTTAAAAGTTCCCGAAGATATTGCAGGGATTAAACTTCCTTACAGCATGGTTATTGGCGATGTGGACTTTGCGTTACCCCTCAAGGGGGTACAGCAAGCGGCCGAGATTCTCGATGGGAAGAAACATGTCGACAGCGAGGTGGTGATTATTCCCAATGCAAAGCACGGTTTCGCTGTTAGGGGCAACCCAGACGACAAGGTTGAGAAGGAAATGGCTGATCAAGCCGAGGATCAGCTGGTTAGATGGTTTGCGAAATACTTGGCCTAGACAGGAGGTTATGCGAACGTGTATAGCAAGCCAGGTATTTTTAGAAGAAGCGCACCTAGAGTTCAAATGATGATGTGGTAACTACTTGGAATCATTAATAAATATGGATATGGCCTTTGCGGAAAGATTCGATTCATTGAGGACGAGGCATTCATCATGGTAGGAATGTTACAGTACCGGATTTGTATTTATGTGGATAGGAACATGGTTGAGCACGAGACACCTATGCACCCGTAAAGGAAGTGAATAAAGGATAATATCCTTCTACTCTTGCTTGCGCCTTGATTGTAACCAGTCAAGCTAGTCCTATGGCGGATCTAAGTATACATTGCCTGCAACTATTCCCCTTCGAATCGCCATTTCTTCTACTAAAACTGGAGCAGAAACCCTAATGCTTGCGTGGTGGGAGATGAACGAGACTCTTGGGTGGCCAGATACCCTGCTTTCCAGGAGATATGATGCCATTTGGATCCAACGCAGCCTAATATTAGAGAATCAGCATAGGGGACTTTTCACACTTGCGAGTGCGACTAACCTTGAGCGTCTCCACGAATCTCCTATAAATATGGCCGTTGAACCCATACAGGTTCTGGACAGCATCTGGAAATATGTCAACAACTTCATCTTTCAATGGATGACTCAAGGAGACTTACCCATGTGTTGTACATGAGACCGGTAATTGGCAAATCCATTCTTCTCTGCCTCGGCGAGCAAGGCCTTGACCACCTTTCGACCACCCTCGCGGTGCTTGGGATTAGTCTTATCAAAGACATACTCTTGAACAAAGAGGATATACTTTGAAAAGACGTGGCAGCCAATGAATGGATCAACCCCTTGCTCCTCCATAATGGCTTTTGCCTTCTTGAACCAGGTCGAAACTGTCTGCCCCTCACAGGGTAGGATGAGAGTGGTATCGATATGTGCACCTGCTCCACTACCGTCGGTGGGGAGATTGTAATCTGCGAGCTTGACGGCGAGCATTGAAGGGACACCTGCGTGCAATGTTCCAATCTTGCGGTTATCCACAGGTTTACCATTCTCGCCCTCATAGAGCGTGTTCTCTACCCAGGCGTGGGGAAGGCTCCCTGGAACGACCTCCTTTATCCTCTCCCAACGGGCGAGTACCAGCTGTTTCGGCCCATACAGGCCCAACCCGCAGCGCCAATACCCCGTATTGTACTTCTTCTTGAGAGAAGCGATGGATTCGGGAGTGAGCGGCCCTGGAACGCTCTGCTGCGCATGCTTAGGTGCATCATGGGAAGCAAAGTGGTTGATGTTGGTGATCATTCCATGGCTTTGCGTGATACCCTCCCGGTCTAGCTGTTGAAGCATGTCGACGAGGGCCGCAATGTCATCGATCTCAGGACAGTGGATCTTGATATCCATAAAGGACGCTGGAGCCGCATCGAGGGCCACCGCCATTTTGGTAACAATACCCAGGTTGCTTTGCAGGAAGAGGCCGTCAACCTGAGGGCCGAAGCTGTTGGCGCAAGCATGTGCGCTTGGAGAATTAGGCACAGCCCACTGGCCTGTCCGAAGGATGTCGCCTGACGGAAGCACAACCTCCAAACTGCCGATAAAGTGTTGGCGATCTCCAGAGATTGTGTAGCCGTGGCCGCGATCCAAAGTCTAGAGAAGGGGAACGCATGGGTTAGTCAAGAGAACAAACAACTGAGAACGTTTAGCTTACATTGCCCACAATACTTCCCCATCCAAGAGCCGGGGCAGAGACCCAGAGATTAAGATTATTCTCAATGAGGTGATTGTAGACATCGAAGAAGGTGACTCCCGGCTCCACCACAACGTAGGCGAGTTTCTCGTTGACTTCCAAGATGCGCTTCATCCGCTGAAGAGACAACACCACGGAACCAGCAACTCGGGGCGCGGGACCACCGTATCTGTGAAGTGGTTAGCGATTGATTGTAGGTTGGCGTGAAATGCGTACCCGAAATTCTTGCCCTGTGAGCAGACCCAGAGCGGTACATGGTGCTGGTTGGCCACCTTGAGAATAGCCTGAATTTCGTTGACAGACACTGGACTGGAGTTTGTTCAGTAAGTGATTTAGTAGGCAAAGGGCCAAGTTTGGAGTGTCTGACCATAATCCAGCAGACGCCTCAAATCCTTCCTCAAACAAGGGATATGGGTCCCGGAAGTTCACCAGACCCTCATCAGTCACCACGTTCTCCTCGCCAACAATGGCTCGAAACTCGCCCAGAATACGCTGGAAGCTCGCTTCATCATGGCCTGGGGGAAGGGTGCGAGTGCCTGGCTTCCTAGTTCCGAAGGCATGGTCGTGATGCGACTGGAGCTCGGGGACTGTGTACCACTGAACCATTTGGGCGATTGTATATTCTTGCAATGAGTTGTTGTCTGTGAGAGAAGGGGATTTCGTGGTTTGTTCAGGATCGTTCAGTCGTGAAGAGGCAGCTGGTCACATTTTGGGTCCTAAGAATGAAGACGTCGATAATGCAGGCCAGGAATAGCTTAGCGGTTGAAACACTGCAACTGATTAGGTGGCACGGCACCTGATGCGTCAAGGATTCAATAGGAGTGGTACAAACTTCAGGCCATGGTGGGCTTGGTGGGGAGGCCGCACTCGTCCCCACTGTGGCCGATGTTGGTGGGGGGGTGGGTTGGAGGTGCCCACCTCGGAATGAACGGATTACGACGCTTGAGATGGAAATGAACGTCTGCAGTTGAGTTCTCCTGATATCGAGGGGCTCGGCCAAGACACGACAGTCTTGATATAAGGACTGCATTCTCAGAGTTCCCGGTTGTGTTTGCTTCTTAGGCCTCACGACCTGATAGCATCTTCATCCAGTCGTCAAAGTTGTTCTCAGCTTCTTTACCATGGCGCACGTCGTTCCAGGAGTTCCCAGCAGCGGGGGAACTCGTTTTCCCAAGCATTATGCCATGAGCAAGTGGAATGAAGACCATTTGCGCTTCGAAGCAGACGTCTACGAGCTTGAGGTCATCGGAGAGATCCCCAGCACGATCCATGGTGCATTCTACCGTGTCCAGCCTGACCATGCGTTTCCGCCCGTCTTCGCCGAGACAGAAATCCCTCTCAACGGCGACGGCAACGTCAGCTCCTTCATCATCAAGGACGGCCATGTCGACTTCAAGCAGCGTTATGTGCAGACGCCCAAGCTGATCGCTGAGCGTGAAGCTAGACAGGCGCTGTTCGGCAGGTACCGCAACAAGTACACGGATGACCCGCGCGTCCAGAATGTCCTCAAGGGGACCACGGCCAATACTCACGTCGTCTTCCATGATAACAAGCTCATGGCACTCAAGGAGGATGCGCGGCCCATGGAGTTGGACCCCATCACCCTTGAGACCCTGGGCTATATCGACTACCATGGCACACTCAGCTGTCCAACTCATACCGCCCACCCCAAAGCGGACTCTACAACGGGAGAGTTGGTCTCGTATGGCTACGAAGCTGCGGGAGATGCGTCTCCTGATATCTGCTCATTCACGGTTGACAAGAACGGCAAGCTCTCGGACGAAGTCTGGTTCAAGGCACCATGGCCGTGCATGATCCACGACTTCTGGGCTACCGACAACTGGGTCGTGTTCCCCGTCAATGGCCTGAAGGCCAGTCTGGAACAGATGCAGCACGGGGGCGACCACTTCTACTGGGACGAGACTCTCGACCATCAGCTGCTGGGCGTCATTCCTCGCCGAGGAGCGAAGCCTGAAGATGCCAAGTGGTTCAAGACACCTCAAGGTTGCTATTCGCACACCATCAATGCCTACGAAGACGATGGCAAGCTGGTGTTGGATGCCAACGTCTGGACGGACCTGCACTTCCCCTTCTTCCCCAACACCAAGGGCGAGAGATTCTTCACCGACCCAACCAAAATCACGGCACCCATCCTTCGTTACCGATTCGATCCCAACGGTAGCACCGACAACATGATTCATCCTGAAGGCGTGCTGCTTGACGGTGTCAATGAGTTTGGCCGCATCGATGACCGCCTCTTTGGCAAGAAATACTCACGAGTTTGGATCTTAAAAATCGATCCCACGCAGCCGATCAAGCTCAACGACCATGAAGTGGCCGTCGGCAACGTCGGTTTCAATACTCTGGTGTGCTACAACTTTGACACTGGAAAGGTTCAGTCCTACCGCCATGGAGATGATTCCACGTTTCAAGAGCCGGTGTTTGTGCCAAGATACGAGGGTGCTGACTATGAAGATGGATATCTTCTAGTCTTAGCCGACCGATATCGCGAGGGCCGCAACGTATTGCTGCTTTTCGACGCGCTGGACATTACCAAAGGCCCTCTTGCAGAGATCAAGCTTCCGTTCAAGTTGATGGACGGCTTGCATGGTAGCTGGGTGGATGGTAAAGATGTCGACGCCGCGAGGGAGGCCAGCGCGGCTCGAAAAGCGAATGGACATTCAAAAGGAAATTAAGTGTAGAGTGTTCGTTTGTTGGAACTTTCTTTTTGCGAGCTTCTGTTATTTGTTAAACTCGGAATACGCCATAGTTCTCTGCCAATATGAGCCTCCGCTCGAAAACGAGACTGTCATTTCTCATTGTTGAATCGTTCAAGTTGATGAAGGTCGTGTCAAGCAGCAAAGGCTACTCAGCTGTTCGTCACGATATTATAAAGAACTTTGCATGGCGTTAGTGCCCAGAATACGCAGAAACGAGCCGAATTTCTCAATCGTCGTCTTAACTGGGAAGTCGTTTCACACCTTGGTTCATCACCGTGTATCAGGCGTCAAAGACTTGCATGCAAACAACGGAGTTATTGGGAATACTTGTATGCATCCACAAACAATATCCTTGACACGTTGAGAAACGGACTTTCTCTATGTTGGAAATGCAGCGTCTTGAACATCATACTCCCTCTCGAAGTCAAAGTCACCGTTACAACCTACTGCAAGAATGTTGCTCCGTCACCAACAACACGTTTACAACAGTTGCCAGCTCATCAATCGATTGAATGCCATTCTATCTAAACTTGACCACACCTAGAATATGCTAGATCCACCATTGACAGGTATGTAGGCACCATTGATCCAACCTGCCTGTTCCTCCGACAAGCTTGCCACCAGCCAAGCCACTTCCTCTGGGGTACCCACGCGCGCAGCAACAGGTGTAGCGTCAATGATGGGCTGCAAAGACTCCTTAAGTGCAGCTGGAGCAGCGTGGAATGCATCCGTTCCAACGGGACCAGGAGCCACGGCATTGACGGTGCATCCATACTTGCGAGGCAGTTCTGTCGCCCAGCATTGGGTATACACCTCAACCAATCCTTTGGCGCCTGCGTAGATGCTCGACTCTGGGCCTGGCGTGCGAGTTACCGAACTGCCGATGTTGATGATGCGCGAGTTCTCTCGTGAAAGATGTTTCAAGACAGCTCTGGTGAGGAAAAAGACACCTCTCCCGTTCAGATGGACGACATCGTGCCAAGCCTTTTCAACTTTTGCGTCGTCAGGGTCATCCAGAAACGTCGGACGGTTGATTCCGGCGCTGTTGACCAGGATATCGATCTTGCCAAAGGCCTTTGCCGCCGCATCAGCCAGCACCTGCGGCCCTTCTGGCGTTGACAGATCCGCCTCGACAGCGATGGTTCTGCTGGATCCGCCGAGACTTTTCAGGACCTTATCCGCGTTGGCCTTCTCACTAGGGTAAGGATAATTTATGACGACTGAGGCTCCGCGGTTAAACAGCTCTCGGGCGATGGCAGCTCCAAGTCCCGCGGAGGAACCACTGATCAAAGCAACTTTGCCGGCTAGTGTCGACATGATTCTCGATGTGGAAGGAATTTTCTAACAAAATTGTATAATGGGACGCAATTTGTAGGTAATCGGCTAGAAGTCTAATAAGAGGTTAGACACTATATAGGGAAACAACGCAGATAACTTGGTTTGTGGTGGGTTGGTTCGCACTGCCGAGGGCTCTGCCGGTCACCACGCGAAATGTACCACCTGCTAGTGGCGATACTGGGGCGATACTGGGGCTGAATTACCCACCACCCTGAATTATGATTTCTGGGTTCTACAGTGGGAAATAATTAACCGTCATTGTAGCGACTGCAGAACTATTCTGATTAATCATAATACGTAAATAGTAAGTAAATAGAAATAAAAGTAGCTATGACGAGATTGAAAAGTACTGAGTATAAAGAACAGGAAAGACACGGCGTCTTTGTTTTTCCGGTACAGGGTAGCTACTCCGGAACTTCCGGTGGAGCAACCCCATCGTGTCCGAGCGTATCGAGTCCCGCATTCGGTGGGGTAAGAATGCCGATGGGTGGGGAGTTAATTCATTCAGATGATGATGACCTGTAGTCAAATTTCCAACTTCACTTAACAGTCCATATAACAAGCCTCCAAGAGCCGTTAGTCGTGGCTCTACAAAGCTCAATCACATCAGTTTTCACAAACCATTTAGCTTTAGCTCCCCTCATCATGCCCTTGAAGATCGTTATAATCGGAGCTGGGCTTGGTGGACTAGCTGCTGCGCTTTCCATCAAGCAAGAATCGCCCGAGCACGATGCCCTGGTTATTGAATCCGCTGCTGTTTTAGCCGAGGTAAGTTGCATAGAAGGTTGTCATCCCACCAAGTATTAACCTCTCCACCAGATCGGTGCAGGCCTTCAACTTACACCCAATGCCACGCGATTGCTTATTCGATGGGGCTTGAAGCCTAGTCTGGAGAAGCTGGCGAGCAGCCCAGAGGAGTTCCTTGTCCGTCGGTATGATGGCCGGAAACTTCTCGGTGAACGGCAGAACTTTGCAGCCGAGATGCTTGAAAAGTATGGGTCGCACTACTGGGACATGCATCGAGCTGATCTGCAGCTCGCAATGTTCGATCAGGCCAAGAGCCTTGGGGTCCGGTTCCAATTCGGTACTCTGGTGACGGATGTGGATCCTACGATCCCGCAACTCACCACGGACAAGGGTGAGAAAATCACTGCAGATCTGGTGATAGCTGCAGACGGTAAGAGGGCTTCCCCGTTAGCCTCATCTCGTCAGAAAACTAACCTGTGGTAGGATTATGGTCCAAGACGAGGTCTACTGTTCTTGACAGACCCAGTCCTCCCATCGCCACGGGTGACCTTGCATACCGTATTGTGCTCAAAGCGGAAGACATCAAGGATCAGGAGCTGCTGGAGTTTATGAAGAAACCTCGAGTGTGCTTGTGGGCCGGTCCAGAGTGCCACGCCATCTATTACCCCCTCAGAAACAACACCATGGCCAACGTCGTCCTTCTCGTTCCGGACAACTTGCCAGATAACATGGCCAAGATGCCAGGTGACCTTTCCGAGATGAAGGACATTTTTGCGAAGTGGGATCCATTGTAAGTTGAGGCCAAATACTAGGTGTGACGAACAACTAATAGCAATAGGCTGCAAAAGTTCTTGTCCAAGGTCGATAAAGTCGAAAAGTGGAAGTTGATGCACCGTGAGTCTCTATAACAAGCTCGCTAGGTCGCTCTAACGTTTTCATAGTCGACGAGTTGGAGAAGTGGTACAACGAAGAAGCCACCATGGTCTTCCTGGGGGATGCGTGCCACCCAATGCTGCCGTACATGGCACAAGGAGCTGGCTCCGCTCTTGAGGACGGCGCCGCATTGGGAATCCTGCTGTCCAAGGTGCAAAGCCGAGCGGGATTGCCCAAGGCGCTGAAGACGTACCAGGGCTTGAGAGTTCCTCGTAGCACCGCATTGCAGAAATGGAGCATGAAACAGGTATGTTTCTGCAACTGACGCTTGAAAAAAAAAAACCTTTGACTAAAGCGTCATGTCTAGAGACACATCAACCACTTGCCTGATGGCCCAGAGCAAGAGGCAAGAGATCAACTTGCAGAATCTCAACTTTATGATCAGAAGCCTGGATACCCATTCTATTGGTACGTATCACCGGGTCTGTGTCAATCTGGGTGCCTAACACTGGTCTTAGGATCGACCCTGCCGCGCAAACCTTTGTCTATGGATATGACGTTATAGCCGAAGTTAGTATTGAATCCGTCGTTCATTGAGAGAGCGTCTATATGCTGTGTATATGCTAACTTTGCTACCCTGGGAACAGTTGAAGAAAATAGGGGTCGATTCTGCCATACAAGCCAGTCTATAACAGGCTTGCAAGTGTGTTCAGACAGGGAGGTAATTTACCGGTAGCTAAAAGGAAAGCGACGCTAGCAATATCGAGCCAAGTTAGATAGAATTAGTGACAGAAGGTGGGATACTCAAGTGCTTCGTGCTTTTAAAGATTAGAAATGGATTTCAGGACGTTTCTTTCGACCCTGAATTAAGCTTCCTTGTCTTTCCCAAGCATATCAACTACGTAGAAGGGTCTGACGGATCGTGTGTAATCACCCGAATCGGATGAAAGCATGCTTCAAGATATTGAATCACGATTTATCTCACTACCGATGTAATTGCGCTTTGTGATAAAATATTTTCCACGGAGAGATGATGGAACAATGCAGTACCGGTATTTATTTACTAAGAACCGCATGTGATGTGGGGATTACATTACAATAGCCGCACACCGAACAGAAGATAGCGGATGGACAATGAAGATGTCATCAAAAGCCAGCTTGTTTATGACTGCTACCATGTGCCACCCAGGGATGGACATCTATCGAATGGGTAGTCGAATCGATAGATTCATTCGACGCCAAGTCTTACGAATGTCGAATCGAACGCCAAGACATTCGATTCGATACGAATCTTCCACAAGCTCATTCGATTCGATACGAACCTACCACCAGCCCGTTCGATTCGCATCGAATCGAATATGAGCCCATTCGATTGGCCATCGAATCGAACGAAGCCGAGGGTTCGATCGAATATCGTTCGATTCGATCGAACGAGCGCCGCGATTGGCTGAAACCTGCCCGGGACTAATTTTCGCGTAATTTCAGTAAACGCGTTGAGAAGCCAATGACGCGATCTTACGCGACCGAGCCTGACGTGCCTCACTGGCCACAGTTGCGCGTTGTTGTTAAGACGCGTTAGAAAGCACAACAAGTCGCCCAGAGAAATCCATAGCAGATTAGGTACCTTGCAGCCGCCCATCATCTCAGCGATAATCCACAATCAGATGCTGGATAAAATTTTGACGGCAATCCAATTTGTAGCTCTGAATAAGGCATCTAACCGATATCTATGAAGAATACGTGTTGCGTAAGAGACGTTGAAGAACGAGTTATCTTGGCTGCAAAATCTAACTCATGAAGTTAGGAGATGCTGGCACTTGTACTATGAATTAGGTGAGACTGGCGGTACTCTCTTAACCACATGGTATAGGGTAGGCCGGCGATTGTAAGCCCAGTATCGCCGCATATAAGATTATCCCAAATTCATGCTGATTTTTAGTAGGATCAAAAGAATGTATATTAAAAAAAATTGTATTTCTAGGTTTCTCTCACCGAGAGCCTCTCTTCATGCCAATTAATGCATGATCAGGCGAATACTTCTGCCTTGGAATTTCCTTTATTGAGGAATATGGGGTGTATGGTCTTCCTATACTCATCCCACTACCCTTAGTTTCAGGGACCTGCTTTCAAACTAAGCATTACCCGTAAATCGGTGTAAAATACTTCGAACACCCGTTAAGTTGCCAAGGCAAGGGGCTTAACGGCTGAATATTCAGCCCCAAGGGTAAATACCGTCTACCTGCTATTAAACTCTTCTGGGAGGCCCCCTTTCGACTGTGGCG
>VYKG01000616.1:0-23772 GCA_011426275.1 Dactylonectria torresensis | reverse complement strand
AGGGGATTTGGACAATTTGTCATAGTAAAACCGGGTAAGACATGTCCCGAGTTTTAGGACTGTTAGACGTATGTCTGATGCTTGAACTCTAACCTTATTGAAGGTTCTTATTATAGATGTCTTTTGTAGTTATAGTATAAGGAAGATAGGCTTTCTGAGGCATAATATATACCATTATAAAGCTAAAAATCAGGAGATTTTGAATATATTATTTATAGTCTTATTTAATAAGAGCTAAAGGAGATATTTCCTTATCAGTTATATATTTTATATATAAGGACTTTACATATATAGACCTTAATCTTATATTTACTTTCTAAGAAGTAGTATTAGAATTCTTTAAAGGCATTAATAATTATAAAGAATTCTTTATTATAAATAGAGTAGTTAAGTTCTATACTATGCATTTTATAAGAGAAGAAAGTAATAAAGTATAATATTCTATTATTATCTTATTATTCGATTTAAGCGCTTTATATAAAGTCTAAAGAGTCTATTTTTAATTTAATTTCTTATTTAGAATTAAAGGTTATTAAAATAAGCTTACTTAAAATGATTTCTTTAATTTTATTAAATGTATTTTTTATAATAACATCCTATTAAAAGTCTATTCCTTTTTATATAAGGTTAGTAAGTAATATAGTATATTTACTAAACCCTTTAATGAATTTTTAATAGTAATTAGTAAATCTAAAGAAGGCTTATATTTTTATAATATTTAGTAGTTTTAACTATTTACTAATTATAATAATCTTCTTTATATTTATTTTAATTTTATTATAAGAGATTATATATTTAAGAAATTCTACTTTTAGAGTATAGAAATGACTTTTCTCTAGTTTAATTAATAACCTATAGTCTTATAGTATATATAGTATTTTATAAATATACTTAGTATATTCTTTTTCTATTTTAAAGAAAATAAGAATATTATTTAAATAATATATAATAAATATATTAAAGTATTCTTATAGTATATTATTAATTATTTATTAAAATATTATTAGTATATTAATAAGTCTAAAAGGTATAATAAGGTATTTATATAGTTTAAACTTTATTCTAAAGGCAGTTTTCTATTTATATTTTTTTTTAATATAAATAAGACTATAACGTGTATAATAAGCGAGCGCGCAATACAAGCAAGCGCGCACTCTGAAATTTCACCTTAAATCGCAATTTAAAGAAAATTCTTAAAAATTCAAACTAAGCTAGAAATGGCTATAATTTTAAAAGTATATTTATTAAGTATATAATAATAAGTACTAGTTTTCCTAGATTATTAAAATGACTTTTTATAGAGTTATTTAGAAAAATCTTATTTATACTATTTTTTTTCTTATTTTTATTTTTAAAATTTCAAATAAATTAATTAAAAATCTTAAAGAAATACTATCTTATGACTCTTTTTATTAAATATATAAAATTAATTTCTTAAAAATCCTAGGGCTATATAGCCCGTTTTAGAAAATTTAAAATTTAAACTTTTAGCTGTATAGTATAAGTGCGCGCTCGCTTATATTGCGCGCTCGCTTATTATACACGTTATGCATTTTTAAGATTTAATATTATAAAGAACTTCATTCTATAGAGTTAGTCCTTAAGCTTTATAATAAGTAATAATAGGGTTTGATTTTTTAATATAATATTATTTAAGTAATAATAGTTTATAATAAGTTAGAATTTGCTATTCTTTTTAAAAATAAATATAATTAAATAATTAGCTAAAGACTTTAATATTTTAATACATTCTTTATATAATATATCTTTAATATATTCTTTAAGTATTTATAATTATATTTTATTAAGATTAAAAATCTTATAGAATATAAGTAATACTCTATCTTTTAGTATAATTTTATAGTTATATTAACTAAATTCTAATAGTCTTATTTTAAGTTTTTCTATAAAGAGCTTTTTATAAATATAATACTATACTAATATATTCTTAAGCTTATTATCTTTAGGATTTTCTTATTATTCTTTTTTCTATTTCTTAAGGTCTTTATTTATTTCTTTAAACTATTATAAAAGGCATTTAATCGTCCTTTAGAGTGTGTTTTTCTTACCTTTCTAATATTTATATTATATTCCTATTAGGAGTGATGAAGTATTTATTATTTCTTTATATAAAGTCTTACTCTTACTATCTTTAGGGGTTAAGATTAGAGATCTCTTTTCTTTTAAATTACTTTTATTATTATTAAAAAGTATATTATTATTATTAATTAATACCTAGCTAGTTCTTTAGTTAATATATAAGTTATATTTTCTTAGCTATAGATACTTAAGTATAATATTATAATACTTTATTAGGATAATATTAAGAATAATACTTTAATTCTTTCTATTAATAAAAACCTTTAAGTAATTAAATTCTTTAGTAATCTATTTATCTTTATAGTTAAATATATTGCCTTTAAGGTTATATAATATATAAACTTTCTTCTTATACTTTTATAATAGCTTTAGCTTATTAACTACTTTTAGATTAATATAATCTGCTTTAGCTCTACTATCTATTAATATAGTAAGTTATATATTTGTAAGAGTTAGGGCCGATGGAGCTGTGGGCTTATCAGATAAGAGGCCACGTGACATAGGCTAGACTAGCTCTTTAGCGAGGGCTCGCTGAGCACTCGCTAAGTGAACGCCTACACACCACCCTATACCTACCTTCAGATCTCTTGTGTAACACCTTAACAGACCAACCCTTATAATATTATTAACTTATACTTATAGTTTAAGTGTCTTTCATTTTATTACTATTTATATTATATATAGAGCTTTTAATAGAAATAATTTCCCTTTTATATTATTACTTATTTATCGCTTTTTTATAAGTAGTACTTATTATTTTTTATTTATAGTACTTATATACACTTAGTATAGTTAGCTATTAAGTCTTTTTATTTATTTTATTATATATACTATAGGTTAATTTTAGCTTAAGTATAAATTAAATAGTCCTCTTCTTAATACTATATAGAGTTTTTAAATCCTTTAATATATTCTAAAGAGAAGAAATTATTAGAATATTCTAAGACTATAATCCTATTAATAGGTTTAAAACTTCTAATTTAATAGCCTTTAATTTTATTATAAAGGTATAGTATAAATACTAAGTAGTCTTCTAATTATATAAGAAAATAATCATTTTTCTACTTATTATAAATATATCTTTTATAGTATAAGTTATAGTATAAGATCTATATAAGTTTATAATATTAAAGGTTATTTATTTTAATATAGGGATTATTTAGGAATTCTTTTTAAAGTATTTCTTTATTACTTTATACTTTAAGTCTTAATTAAGTATAAATATAAAGATCTTCTTTAACTTAAGGTTCTTATCTTTTTCTAACTATTTACTAATATTAATCTTTATTACTTATTTATATATAGATTCCTTATAGGTCGATTTTTACTATATTTTACTATTCTTTTACTTTTATTAAGGACTCTCTATACTCTTTATAATAAGGGCTTGCTTATTTATTATTATTACTATTTAAGTATTTATCTATAAGTATAAGGATAAGCTCTAGTTCTTAACTTAATTATTTATTTAAGATATAATAGGCTTTTAAATATTATCTACCTTCAGCTATTCTGCTTTATAAGAGTTCGTAGTATTTATTAGTATTAGTGTTTTATTACTTACTACTTTACTTAGGTTTCTTATTATTATAAAGTTTATTTTAAATCTATTTGCCTTTTTTAGAAAATAATACTAAGCATTTATTCTTTATATAGCTAACTTATTAGTAATTATAGTTATTATTTATTTATGCAGCTTGAGTCTTAAGTAACTAGAAGGTTATACTAGATGCACTTCTTAATTAGTTATAGTCTACTTTGACTTAGCTTAGCTATCTATTAGGAATTTCCTCTTTAACCTTCTTCTAATAAGACTTACTATCCTCTGGGATAGGCATGAATTATATTATGCATTTATCGCCTTTTTTAACTATTATAAGGATTTTTCTATTTACTCTTACTAGGGGTCATCCTTCTAGGATCAGGGTCTACTCCTAAGGCTACTCAGTTAGGATGATTTATTATAGAAAGTAGAATCCTAGTAATGGTTTTAGCTTATATAGCTCGTTCTTAGCTTCTTCCTCTATTTTATATAGCTAGCTAGAGTATAGTTATAACAATTCTTTAGAAGCGCCAGTTTTATTATAGCCACTTCTAGTTATAATAAGAGTCTTTAATAAATACTAATAATTAGTAAATTAGAGGTTCTTACCTTCTAGTATAAGCTTATACTTCTAAAATTTATCTTAAGGCTTTAGCACTTATTCTTAAAGTACTTTATCTTATTATAATTCTAGTACTTAACTTTAGAATAGTCCTATTAAGCTGCTCTAAGTTCTATAAGTCTAGTCTAAATTCTATAAGAAGTATTTACTCAGTTTTTATCTTTCTAATTATCTTAGTTCTTAAAGTAATACAAATTATAATTACTACTTTAGCCTCTTTATTAGTTCTTAGCCTTCTCCTTTCATCTTTTATACTATTATTTATCGATTTTAATAGCTATAGTAATATACTTAGTAAGTATATTAAGCTAGTTAGCTTTATATAACTTATTCTTAACTTCTTCTTTAAGTCTTTAGTAAAAGATTTTTATAAATATATTATTATTCTATTCTAATTTAGAAGTAACTTATTAAAATATAATAATATAAGTAATAGTAGATTGGATTTACTTAATCTTATAGATCTTAATTACTACTTACCTTTCTTTATTAACTATATTAAAAGTATCTTTAATTATTTCTTTAAAGTTCTTTTAATTTATAAAGATATTAATAGTATCTTAGTTCTAGTTTACTTTATTATTATTTAAAAAGTCTTTTATAATTAGTTTAAATCAGTCTTTAGTATTCTTAATTATTAAACTATTTATAAATAATAAGCATACTTTAAATAATATAAGATATTATAAAAAGAATTAAAAGTATCCCTTTATTTAAATAATAAATAGAATTATATTACTTAATAAACTATTAAATAGTTTAGGCTTTAATAGCTTAATTATTTCTCTTAGGTCATAGTTATTATTTATAATTAGTATAATAAGTATTATAACTAGCTAGTTTTACACTTATTATTATAAGGTTTGAATAAAGGCATAAAGTTATTAGACCTCTATTACTATTTTAGTATTATTTAATAGAATTATATATATTAAAAGTATAAGTATATTACTTAGAGTAATAAGAGTTCAGTTTATTCTAAATATACTAATAGTATAAAGTATTGCTTAAGTTAATATAGTAATATACTAAATAAGAGCTATTAATATATAATAGTTAGGCTTATATTAGGGCTTTAGAATAAGTCTAAAGTATATAGTATTTATAATCTAATAAATTAGAATATTATATTAAATAATATAAGTCATAGTCTAATAATAATAGAATAGTAAATTCAATATAACTAAGTATATTAATAGCTAGTAAGGCTATTTTTATAAAAGTGCTAAATAAATGTATTTATATATAACTAGTATCTAAATAGATTATAGTTAAGAATTATAATTTATCCTCTTAGATTATGATCTAGAATCGTAATTCTATATTAAATTATAGTAGAAGATCGTGATTTATTATCGTAATTACAGTTTCGAATCGTAATTTAATAGGATTAGTTAGAAATTTATAGGAGCGGACGTGGTTAGTCAGCGTCACATGGTCTTATGCAGACCGGGCCGTGACAGGATTGGACTGGCCATGAAGATAAGATCGCTATGATGTACTACACCATGGATGCGCTGTAAACCCATGTTATTCTGCCAGCTGTAGTAGTGGGTACTTCTACTCTTATCAACAGCCTTGTGCTGTAGAGTTAAGACCCCACAAGTAACTTGCTTATAGAATCGAATTCTCCTGAAAAATCAAAGTCCTGTTCAAAATTGCGGTGGAGGGCAGTAGAGGTCACCGGGGCTGGTTCTGTGGAACTGAATACGTCCATCCATGAGCCATGATGGTGCTTTAAGTGTACGTTTGACCTTGGTCACTCGCTCGTCAGCCAATCGGTCGAAGAAAACAACTGGTGGAACAGTCACGCATGCATTTCTGATGTCGGTAGATTCGATTCCAGGCAGTGGATTATTACAGCAGGTCTGGATTACTTCATCAAGAGGTAAAAGATTCAGTGAGGCAATTCAATTTGAGGAAAGCGTTTTGTATTCTTTCTCACAGCTAGTTTCTCTCTATACTAGGCAAGCTCATAAATACTTTCTCTCTGTCGTTGAGGCGCTAGCTAGTTGCAGATCTCTGATAATTGCTCTCAATCACCGTTCGTATACGTCTCAACTTCAACCTTGAATTTCGAAAAGTTATCAGTCAAATCGTCCCACATTTTCGGGTCATGTTCGTGTTTCTCCTTGCTCTTCCAAGCCCACTCTGTGATGCTGAAGGCACGGCTACTCTCAAACATGAAAGCAATAGAACCCTTTGAGATTTGCATAATGGGTGGATCCTGCTTAGATGCTGCAGCAAACTCTTCATATGCCACACCATGAGGGACAAAGCCGCACTCATATGAGATGCTTCCCGGGCGGAATTCATCAGATCGGCCACCATACTCGCCATAGATTAATCCCATAAGCTCTGACGCACAATTCCGATGATAAAAAGGCGGTCGATAGGTATGCGAGGCGACATCCCAACGCGGTGAAAAGATAAGAAAGTCGGCTAAAGGCGCGGTCGGATCGCGAGACTTGGCCGTTAGAACGCAAAAGATGGAAGGGTCAATGTGATCTATTGAAATAGAACCAACGTTTGCAAATTTGGTTAGGTCGTACTTGTAGGGGATATAATTGCCGTGCCACGCAATAACATCAAAAGGACAATGGCGCTGGGTGCTCTTGAAGTACTTTCCGCTTAGCTTATAGGTAACGTCCCAAGGGTCGTTGTCGGTGACCTGATAAGCTGCAATAGGGAATAAGAAGTCCCGCGGGCTTGCCAGACCACTGCTGCCTCCAAGGGGACCTAGTTCAGGCAGTTCCCACGAAGAGCCCCAGATCTCCAGGATATAGCCCCTCGTAGGACCCTCCACGTTAACCTTAACGCGGAGGCCGCGCTGAATGACGGCGATCTCACCGGGTTGAACGTAGAGGTAACCGAATTCCGTCTGGATATCTAAAGCGCCCTGCTGCGGTACGATGAGATAGTCGCCATCTGAGTTGACGAACGCATTCTTCTCCATGCTTGCATTGCACAGGTAAATGTGTGTTGCCAAACCCTCGCGGAGGGAGGGATGACCGGAGCCAGCAATACTCTTTAGGCCGGCAACGAAGTCGACGTTCTCGCCCTCTGGGATAGCATGCGGTCTCCAAGCTAGCTGAGTGGGGGAGACATGAACACGCGGGTTGAGCGGCAAGAAGGCCGACTCGGTGTCAGGGTTAGCAGGCAGGTCAACCTAGTTAGGCGGCCCCCGAGTCAGTAACTCGTTCGAGTGGAGGAATAATTACGAGGCCACTTACGAATCCTTGGTGGGCAACTGCCGGCCGCGACCGATATAGCCAGGCCTTCTTGTTTACAGCTCGAGGGGCCACAAAGGCGCCGCCCGTAATCTGCTCGGCATACAGCCCGAAGCGCACGTTTCGCGGGCTATTCTGGCCCCTTGGGAGAACTCCCTGAATAGCCTCAGACTCAAACGAGTTACCAAAGCCCGCCTGATACTTGTAGGGGTCGTTCGGGCGGGTGGCAAAGCTGGGAATGGCCCCATCCTGTTGCGTCTCTGCCCAGTGGAAGGCGTTTTGGAAGTCTTCGGGGGTGAGCTTCTTGGATGTCATCTTTTTCTGTTTCCTTTCGCAGGGAATTGTAAGGATGGTTGGTGAAGTTGCGGCATCTGATACGCAGTATGATAGATGCTCTGGCAGCTTATAAGCAGAATCCACATTGAGGGGCGTCCGTGGGGCTTCGGAACTCCCGCTTTGGGGTTGAGGGGAGGACCTATTTCCTATTTCTCTCCAGCATCACTCAGTCTCCGCAGTTCCAATCAGCTTGCGTTTGTCACCTGTCGCTAGAATTGTTCTCAACCATGGGTCAACATTTTATTTTCTGTCACGCAATTGAGAAAACCGTTCACGGCGACTGTCCAGTCTGATACACACCCTCCTCGCAAAGAACTTGCTCCTCGAGTCCGAAATGCTACCACCCGCTTCCGACGAACAGGTGTACGTCACAGTTTCACCCATTTTTGGGGGCAGCATAACTTTACCGGAGCGTTTCTTTACCGAGCCAGCCGACCAGCATGCCTACCACACGGTTCCGTCCTTGGCGTTCTACATACTCCATCCGGTGCCAAACAGCAAGCCGCATGGTATCATGTTTGACCTCGGCCTCCGATCATCAGTCACAAAGTACATTGAGCCGCAACAACAACATCTGCATAGCAGAAAGCCGTACACGATTGGGCCTGGTGTGGCAGAAGCCCTTCAACAGGGGAAGATAGATGCCTCGGACATCGACATTGTTATCCTAAGCCACGTTCATTATGATCACCACGGAGATCCAGAGCATTTCCCCAAAGCAAACTTCTTCGTAGGACCAGGAACGCTTCACCTACTCGAGCACGGTCTTCCATTGACCTCAAGTCACCAACATTTTGTGAAGGACTTGTTGCCTAGAGATCGGACCGTCGAGTTCCCAGACATCTCGGACGCTCACAGCAACTACAAATGGGATAGTGTGGGGAGCTTCTCCTCTATAGATCTCTTTGGGGACGGGTCCATCTACGTGCTCAATTCCCCGGGGCACTTACCTGGACATATCAATCTGTTATGCCAGGTGTCTGCTGGAAAATGGGTTTGTCTCTGCGGGGATGCATACCATGACCGCCGCTTGCTCACAGGTGAACGCGATATTGCATTTTGGGAAGGTGAAGATGGTTCGGTATGCTGCATTCACAATGACCCTGATGCTGCCAGACAGGCACTTCGTCAGCTCCGAGAGCTGGCAGCAACAAACCATGTGGAACTAATCGGGGCTCACGATGTACAGTGGTACGCAGCCAACTCCGATCGCATGTTTCCAGCTTCATTATAGAATAGAGATGAGATTAAGAGCAAAGCATTCAAGGCAGACAAGGTACTCTCACCCATCATGTGAACGGATTAAAACACAACATTAAGCGGAACTAGAAGTAATGAATTCCCAATGTAAAACTAAGCCCTTGCATTCTTTCTTCTACGGTCAGAGTTTCTATTACGCAACGACTGAAGCACTCTCACGCCTTCCTACAATGCTTGATTTATGCGCCACGTTATGTTACTACTTCCTAGACGAGATCGCCAAATTTCAGATACATAAGGAGCGACGTTGAAGATGACTTGTTGCTCGAAAGGCCATATATGGTGATGTGCCGAAAGAGTCACATGGAACAGATAGCAAAGGAAAGCAACACTTGTGCTGCAACCGCCAAACGCAATCAGCAAGCCTGGTTGAGCATAAACTGACCTAATCCTTAATTTAAACCAGAGCCGCTTCCTCTTCGAGGATGTGTGGGGGGCGAATACTGATAGAGGAGGGGGGCGTGGGGTCGAATCGTTAGTGTCTGCGCACGCCCACTGTCGTCGTCATTCTTGGCTTAACGCGGTTAGCTAACTTAATTCTTAGAGGGGAATAATATGTCTTCATGTACTTATATGAAATATAGCACCTGAATTTGGATTGATAACCAACCATTTAGTAAAGATCATTACCATCTTATCATCACATCACCATGGCAGACGTTCCGCCTCAGGACAAGATCGAATATGACCATGCCACAGTTCTGATTGTTGGCGCAGGGCCTGTAGGGCTGTTCACAGCGCTGAAACTTGCCCGGAATGGAATCGATGTCGCCGTGATTGACAGCGAGCCGCATGTGCTCAAAAGCGCCAGGGCAACGACGTGAGTCACACTCATGGGAAGAGAAAATCCCAAAACGAAGTCTTGAACCATTTGACTAAACATCAGAGGCGAGAAGATATATGCCCATCGTGCTGAACGAAATGGAAAAGGTCGGCCTCGTCGATGATCTGCTCAAGGCAGGTCACACAAATCGAGAAGGCGTCAGCTTTCGCAAAACCAATGCCAAAGGTGGTGAGGTGCTCGGCGCTCTCATGATGGCTGCAATCCCCAAAGGCGCAGTCAAGTACGACTTCACTGGCATCCATCTTGGCCAGCAAGCTGTGGGTGAGCTGATTCTCAAGCACTGTGAGGCTCAGAAGTCGTTTCGTGTCATGTGGCAGCATCGGTTCGTCGGGCTCAAACAGCAGGATGGCATGAAACCGATCGAGGTCGTAGCCGCAAGCCCAACAGGCGAGAAGTTCTTCACCTGCGACTATCTGGTCGGCGCAGACGGAGCAGGCAGCTCTGTGCGTCGCTCTCTTTGCATTCCATTTGAGGGCTTCACGTGGAAGGACTTCCGCTTCGTGGCATCCAACGTCAAGTACGACTTTGAGAAGTATGGATTCACAACCGCTAACATGATCGTCGATGAGGAGGACTGGGCAGTGATTGCTAGAACAGGCCCCGGTGACGACCCATGGCGTGTTGCCTTCGGAGTGCGGACAGACGTCTCCATGGCAGATCTTATGGAGCACGTAAAGGAGAAATATGAGCGACTTCTGCCTGGTCCGCGTCCCCTCAAGTACGAGTTGGTCAACGCAAACCCGTACTGGGCCCACCAAAGGGTTGCAAAAACCTGGAGGTCTGGACGAGTTGTTCTTGCGGGCGATGCAGCACACGTAAGGCAGAGCTATCCCCAGATGATGTGTTCCTTGCTGACAACACCCTAAGTCGAATAATCCCATCGGCGGGCTAGGGCTCACCACAGGATTTCTAGACGCTGCTGCACTGGGGAACTGCTTGATCAGGATCCTGAACTACGGCGAGAAGCCGGATGCGCTACTCAGTCGCTATGAGAGTGTGCGACGGGCTGCATGGGTCAACTACACGAACAAGGCATCCACTGACCTTAAGCTGCGATTGCATTCTGCCGATCCACAGATTGTCGCCGATCGACAAGCATTTTTCGATGCGCTCAACAACGATCCTGCCATCCATCTTAAAATGGCAACCATGATGAATGAACAAGTAGAGGACATGTTTGAAGTCCCCAAGGGAGTCTAGATAGAAGGGATCGTTGAGAGAGTTTCGGCTTTTAAATTCTACTCAAGTATCTAGTTGACATCCACCCTTGAAACCCGTTTGCCTACAGACGGCTCCCACCATTTACCATTGTGATAGTAACGGTAAACGTAACCATGCGTAGATCAGTAAGCGCTAACAAGCATCTCCGATGAGGAATTGCTATCCTCTCCCAACTTATCCGAAGACTGAGGCGGAATATTCGCCCTACAAGGAAAAATGGAGTTTTTAGGTACAGAGCCCCAGACTGGTTCACTGCCAGCACAGGCTCCGATGTTTGACACAAATTCTGATGGTTTTATACAAGACAATAGGCTATAGATGACACTACAGTATTGGAGCTTATTTGTTCAAGGCACCGATACCCAAGCGTAACTGACCCTCGTCAACATCTGCCGACAACCTAGTTCCAAGCCATTGCGACTGAGCTGCGTGGAGAGCGTCCTCTATCTCGACAATATCGTTACCGGCTACCCACAAAGTCTTGCCGTTGGTGTCGGTCCGAACCGCCGGTAGTAGGAGCGCCTTTGCCACTCCGATAGTATCATTCGTGGGCAACTCACCCCATTTCTCCTTGATCCAATCTGGCATCGCGGGGGTTACTGAAATTCGTTAATTAACTGCAACAGTTGGGGCAGTAACTAAAGCACTGCAGATTTTTTTCTTTTCTCTTTGAAAACACTCACCTGTCATCCAAGGCGCAACCATGTTGACCGACATGTTGTCAGACGGAAGACTAAGTCTCATTCCTCTCATGAGACCAAGTACCCCAGCCTTACCGGCACAGTAAAGGTAAAGTGGCGGTGTGTCGATTAGGCTGAAAAACTGTCAGCATGGAGTATCTTTCACTTCATTTATTGCTGCTGGGTTTTCAGGATGCTGACCTAGCTGCAGAGCCAGTAAAGACCAATTGGCACTTTTTATCCGGCTGTCTCTTGAAGAAATGAACCGCGGCCTTGGTGCAGTATGCTGCGGAGTGCAAGTTGACCTCGAAGCTCTTCAGGCTCGGAGCTGTTGGGTAACCGTCGTCGTCTAGAGCTTCGTCCTGTAGGGTCTCGAAAGCATGGGTACCGGCGTTTGAAAGCACGACATCGATGGCCCCAAAGCGATCCCATGTTTTCTTAAAAATGTCCAAAACCTCAGACCATTTAGAAACATCCGTTTTGACAAAGATCATACGCCTGGAGTACGTTAGTCATTAGACCATCGTGTTAAAGCCCTGAATTGCGCCCTATAGAGAAATGCAGTCTGGTTATGACCACGGCTCAACACGACATAAGGCTCGGGAAAGGATTGAGCGTACTCGGGGAATTCTTTAGACAGTGACGCTCCTACATCGTTGCTGAGATCGGCGATAGCAATGTTGGCGCCAGCAGCTGTTGAAGGGATAGAACAATTTTAGCATTAATTTCTGTAGTTATGACGGTGATGTACAGGGATAGAAGTGGAATGTTCATCAATCGTGGAAATACGGACCGTAAGCAAGGCTTGCTGCTGCTTTGCCAATGCCACTTCCTCCTCCAGTGATAATGATCGTCTTTCCCTTCAAGCTGGTCAACTCTTCATCTGTCACTTTATTCAACAGCGCCATTGCGATTATGGCCAATTTGACACGACAATGGATAAAATGTGTAAAAGGAATTCAAGGTTGGAAGAAATCCGATGTGACTGCATAGGAGACAAAAGGCTTGAGCTCTGCGTTCATGTAGTATTCCTTGGGGCTCATCCGATTCGGTACCATCGGCATCATGCCAGAAGCTGGACAACGAATCAAGGGCACCGATGGGTTAATGCTCGAGCTGTCCCTACACTTCCAAATTGGGGCATCCAAGTCCCGCGCAGCTTAGACCGTTACCCGGGCCTATTCACCAAACGTGGGGAATAGTCAGACAAAAAGTACTGAATTAACCAGTCTAGCCCAATTGTGTCTTTTGTAAATTACTAAAGTGGGGGGTAAGACTATGTGGGGGAGGCAACCTTGCCTATCGCAGCAACTCAACTAATGCTATTGCTATTTTTAGATAGACGATTGATACAAATTAAGAGTTCATACCCTGATGCCTGCATTACCATGAGAAATCATACAGGTGTGGTTTGAGAAGATGATAGAAATATGTGAGAAAATGGGTTCTTTTTCAATGTGGAAGCAAATCGCCCTTGATGGGGCAAAACGGCAGCTCAGATAATTATACAGATGTGATGTCACAGAACATCATCCAGGCCTCGGGAAGCTCTCATTATGCGCCAACGCAATTCAGTATCCCTCTTCCTCTGCGGCGTTTCAACTAGCTGCTATACGACAACGCCCCATGCTTGTGGTTCTGAGAACCTATGCCTTCCAACTCAAGTCTCCGTCCTGCTGGGCTTTTGCGATCGGTGCCTGAGCACCAAAATATCGGTCCGTCTTCAAATGTTGAGCAAGAATAAAGTATAAAGGGTAACATGATAATGGTTCGGAATCGACAAACGAGCGTGATTGAATTACGTGTATATTCATTGAAATACATAATGCAATCACTCTGTGTCATTCATAGAAGATGCTGGGGATCAAGAATTATTATTGCAGCACTTCGAGTCCGGTTGTCTGGAAGCCCTCAGTCCCCCCACAGGCCAAGCTAAACCAAGAAATAATGCCTGACGGTTATAATAGCATGTCAAGCACGAGAATCAAGACTATAATCCACCAAAGTATTCGTATCGTGTGCTTCGAATATCTCTCGGCGTTCCACCTCGTGCTAATTAGACGAGGTTTATGCCTTGTGCCACCAGGCTCGTAGTTTCTTGCCGTACATGTACAGCGGGACGGTAGTAAGGCACAACGCAAGTTGGATGCCCGCAATTGCATAAAACATCTTTGCTGGACCCCAGCGCACGATCCAATCGTTAATGAAGTCTAATGAGCGCGTTAGTCAAAGCATGGAATGTTGGGCACTACCCTCTTGACGAGCTTACATGAAAAGCCGTAGAGAACAAAGTTCTTGACGATCATGGTTGCAATAAAGATTTCCACACTGATTGCCCGATAAGCGTCGACACAGTATGTGCCAATCGCCATCATGATGAACTGCAGGGCGGCAGTGGCGATTCCCCAAAGTGCTGACATTGCGACAGGGCTCTTGCCCTGCTCGATCAGGTATCCGAAAAGGAAGTAACTGATAGCTGAACATACAAAGCCAGGCATAATGAGGAAAAGTCGAAACTCGGGCTCGTAAACACCCTGATTACGGCGCGAACAGAATTTGATCAGAGGATCGGAAATTAGACCAGCGATCAACGCGCCAAGAAAGCCGCCAACGGTTGGACCGGCAGAGAAGTACCCGAGCTGTGTGGTGTTGAGCAGGAACGGTGGAGCCGAGAAGATTTGAGCTGTAAGCAAGTTTATGGCTACAAGCCAGAGTGTTGGGAAAGACATCAACGTAACAGCCCAGATGACAACAGGGTTAGACAGGATGGTGATGGGGGCAATGATCAGCTTCCACAAAGGCTCATCGGTGAAGGTTTCAGAGTATGGCTTCATCAATGTCAAAAATGATTGACGTTTAATCGCGGTGCTGGTCGCAGTTTCGACCATGGAGATGCCGTCGATTTGACCTTCGACATGGTCTACCATAGCAGCTCTCTTCTCTTCAAGTTTCTCGAGGTTCTTTCCAAGCAATGCATTAGTATACACTACAGAAGGTGCCAAGGGAGAAGAGGAAAAGCGCTCGCCATCACTCACATCTTGAGAGCCAACGTCTGTGTTGTAAATGGCTTTGCGATTGTAGGCCGTCTCCCACCCAAAAAGCACAGCCAGAACAAGGCCAATTCCGAGAAATATGCTGAGCAGCCAAAAAACCCATCTCCAACCCAGATCTGTGGTGATTTTACCCGCAAGGACTGCGGGCAGGTTCGATATTCCGGAAATGACTGTGGTCACGATAGAGGTGCGAAATCCTCGTTCGTGGACATAGTACAAGTCGCCAACAATGGCAAAAAAGATGGACTCGAACATGGAGACGGAGAGACCTTGGACAACACGGGCGCCCATCAAAGAGTCGTAGGACTGCGCGGCACCGCCCCAGACTGTTCCGACAAATGCGCAGACCACAGAGAAGAGTAAAGTAGGTCGTTTTCCATACTTGCGAGTGGCGGCAGAAATGACGATACCCGACGCTCCCGTAGCACAGAGACTGTAGCCCGTGAGAAGCGAAACATCGGCGAGACTGACGTTGAAGAGGGTCATGAGTTCGGGGACGAAAGAAGCCAGGATAGGACCAATGCTGTCATTTAGTCAGCTTAAGTGTGCGGCGATGGATTCGACAAAGAGCGGGGAGCTGCTGACCCTCCGATGATAAGAACTCCACAATAAGCGAATAGGAGGAACTGAAGATCTCGTTGCAGAAGGGACGAGTTCAGAGGATCGTTGGGATCATCTGAAGGTTGCGGCACAAGAATCACCGTCTCGTTCTTGTGTACAACTTTCTTGACATGCTGGATGTGACCGACACCGATGTTGTCAGACTGCTCCTCTAGAAGCACAGTGCCTGGGACATGATGCCCCTGGCCCGATGCCACCTCAAGAATACCCCAAGCCATGGCTATGTTTGGAAAAAGATTCTGCAATAAAAATAATAATAGAAGAGTGGATATTCTGTAGTGGATCTTGACCAGACGAGCTTGGGAAGGAGACGGGATTGCTCAAATATCTATCATTTGCGATCCCGGCTATTGCGTGGCTACAGTAGCTCGCGTTCCCGGAATTTACGCCGAGTATTTTGCGGGGGGCAATTTGATGGCCAATGAGGAATAGCTTGGGCGTTTGGACAAATCGATAGAAGCTAATCAACCGGCGTCTCGATAGATATGCTGTGCACAAATGATGACTAGCTGCAACGAAATGTACTCAGCTCACTGCCAGAAACATGCGAGAAAACGTCTTCCTTGTCAATGAGGAAGCAATCGCTCTTGATGACGTGAAAAGGAAGGCAATACAGGTATTACTCCGCTAACCACCGTACGTAGGACTTGTCAACTCTTCAAGTGAAGGGCAGAGGTGCTCCTCGCTCAATGTTACACTCAACCATTCATTATGCACAATGTCCTCGGGGAGCATCTTATGGCGGCAGATATTCGCTCGTCGGCATGTGTCGATAGGAAACGAGAGAATCCGGGGAACCCGGGGCAAGGGTCTAGACTCTAGACACTTTGTAACGTGATGAATATTTACCGAGCGGCATTACCGCCACTTAGGGAAACGCTCGCACATTGCACCAACAGGCTTCGAGTCCTCGGCCAGTGTGCACTATTGGTTACCAAGCCCCAGCGTGTCACTGTCCCCATGGGGAAAGCTAAGCTGGATTTGTATCATGTGGGGGAAGTAAATTAGGTGGCCGGATGAACCCAACTTAGGTCCGCGCTCCTAGTTTCCTTGCCAAGTGTCAACCTCCTCGTATGCCTCAATTGGTTAGCCTAGATAACGTTTAAGAGGGTGATTATCAAGCACTCAACCCAGGGTAGCCAGCACTCAAAAAGTCAGAATCAAGCGCAAGATGAGGGCTAGTTACACTGGATTGAGTGCTTGATAACTCTAGGCCTCCGCGATACTTTGCTGCCATTGCCTCAACAAACCGGCCCTCCAGTGCGCGTGCTTGGCATGCTATGTCTGTTCAAGTCAGGGGCTTTCATTATGGACTCACAACACGACGCACAGGAGACTACCCAGTATGACATTATTCTAGCTGGGCTGTTCTCTTTCACTGCGAAACACCCCTTTCTATTCCTAGCTGCAGTGGCCCTCATTGTGTTCCCCGTCTTGGCCATCCTTCAAGTCATCCTCTCACCTCTCAGAGGCTTGCCGGGACCCATTGCGGCTCGCTTTACTCGGCTATGGTACTTCACAAAGGTCTGGCAAGGGAGCTTTCACAAGGACAACGTCAAATTACACGAGAAATATGGCAAGTTCTGTCCTGTCCTTCGTGGTCATACCAGAGGAGGATAAATAGCTAGGGCTCAGCATGACTAACGAGGAGTAAAGGACCAATCGTAAGAATAGCGCCAGATCAATATAGCCTGTCGGAGCCCGAAGCGGTAAAGCTCATCTATGGCTTGAGAAGAACGTTTCCAAAGGTGAAGGCTGCCCGCGTAGCAATATGGACCTCGGCGTGCAACGCCCTAGAGCCTTTTCGACGTCCGAAGCTGAACTGACATCTTCTAGGCGGCCTGGTACGACGCCTCCAGCAATCCTCATGCGGAATACGAAGGCCTTTTCACCGATCGAAACACGACGCGCCATGCCTCGCATCGACGACTGGTGGCGAATCTATACTCAGTCACTGCCCTTCGGAGCATGGAAGATAGTGTTGACGAGTGCATTGGGCTGTACCAGGAACGGCTGGACGAGCTGGCAGCGTCAGGAAAGCCCTTTGACTTGCAGTTCTGGATGCAGTCTTACGCGTTCGACGTCATCAGCCAGATCACTGTGCGTTCTCCCGCAGCGCGGACCTCTCCCAGCATGTCTCTGCGACCAGAGTTAACGTACACTAGTTAGCCAAGAGGCTCGGCCTGCTAGAAAAAGGTGTCGACGAACAGAACATCTTTTCCAGCTTGGACTCGTACCTCAAATACTGTGCTCTAGTTGGCATCTTCCCGGGCCTGCACAAATCCTTGTTTTGGCTGATGGCCAAGTTGAGCACAAGTGGTATGATGCACGTTGCTCAGTTCACAAGGGAACAAATCCAAGTAGCAATGAAAACGTGTTCGGGCAAAAGGGTCCAGGACGGTAGCGCGAGCTTCCTCAGCAAGACTATGGAGATTCATGAGCGAGACAGCGAAAGATTTCCCCTGAATGCTGCGTACATCACCTGCTTCACCAACATCGCAGCTGGCTCAGATACCACTTCGATCTCTCTGTGTAGCATCATGCACAATCTGATTAACCACCCGCAAAGTCTCATGAAGGTTGGTGTGCCATGGGTCACCTATCTCGTCACAGAACACCTCGTTGACATGAAGAAACCTGTCTCTAGCTCCGAGAAGAAGTTGATGAAAAGTTCAGGAACCTTGGTGATAGCAAGTTCATGCCGTTTCAAGACGCTCGGTCTATGCCATATCTGCAAGCATGCATCAAGGAAGGTTTGAGGATACATCCAGCAACCGGTCTTCCCTTGGTACGACTGGTCCCCGAGGGTGGTGCTACAATCAGCGGAAGATTCTTCCCTGCCGGTGTCAGTCTTGATCCCTCGGTCTATTTTACGATTACCATGCTTACCTGTCGGTAGACTACTGTTGGAGTGAATACCTGGGTCGCCCACCGAAACAAAAGCGTCTTTGGGGCCGATGCGGCGATATTCAGGCCGGAAAGATGGCTGGAGGCTTCGCCAGAGCAGCTGTCCCTGATGAATTCGTGTTTTATGCCTGTGAGTCCAGCACTATTCTTTTACGTATCTCGCCAATTCCGGTTCTTACCGGTGGATCTGAGAAGCTGACTTTGCTGCAAATAGTTTGGCGCCGGTAGCCGAACTTGCATTGGGAAACACATCAGTTTGATGGAAATGAACAAACTGGTCCCGACGCTGGTCGAGCGATATGATTTCACTGCTTTCAGACCGGAGAGAGTCAAGTATCAAAATTATTGGTTTGTCAAACCTCAAGACATGTACTGCACGGTTGCCTTGAGGCAAAGAAGATGAGTTGGAGGGATCACAAGGCGGAATGAGTTTCTTTCCCAGTCATTCTAAACAAAGGCAAACCCTTTTCGTTCTATATTTCCATTTCTTTTCTTCATCTTTAGGCCGTGAACCTGTGCGAGCTCTTGCTCAGCGTTCAGGTGTGCGGAAATTAGGCAGTCTCAGACCACTTGAAATGCTACTTGTGAGGCAGGTAGCATTAGTAGAGTGTCACAACTATCATCAGACTCTCATCAGACTCTAGGATCATGTTTGCTTTTTTGTGCCCTCATGACAGGCCACAGGCTCGAGCCCCTGAAGGCTCGGATCCCTGACTTAGGTCACGAGACCGTCTTTTCCTTCGTGTATATAAGGGCTGATTTAGGCCCTTCAAATAGGTAGAAATCAAGAGCTTCTATTCACATCACAATGCATCCTTCTTATCTGATATAACAGTTATGAGCCCGGTTTGCCCATAATTAAAGCGAACGATATCCTTTGATTAAGCTATCGTTTAGACCCCTTATAAGCCGTTTTATTAGACTACTTCTAAGCCGTCTTATCAGACCCTTATTAATCCTATCTCCCTTCCTTCCTTCCTAGCCTAGGCTTACAATCTAGCTTATCCAAGCTAGCCCTTCTAACTAGGCTATCAACTTCCGCTGTTGCTTGCAGTCATTTATTGCAATAGGTGCTGTTAATACAGAAGCCTCTTCCTAGGCCAAGCTCAACGGGCCTAGCGATTAGAAACACTAGATCGCCAGCATCCAGAAATCAGCTACTACGAAGGACGTCTAGGACCTTATTGACCCTTTTAAGGAAAAAAAGGGACCCCTAGACCGTCCGGTCTTTCCTATAGCTGCAGATATCAAGCCTGGTGTAACTAGGCTGTCTGAGCAGACCCCAGACTAAAGGATTGACCTTAATAGCCTTGAGAAATAGTATTTCAAAGACATCTGAGTCTATAAAAAACGCTAAAAGGCCCTATCCACTATTTAAGACCGGATCATCCTAACTATGAGTAACTATCGAAATATTATTAACTATAACGGTTATGTCCACAAGCTAGCCTGTACAGAGTATAGAATAGCTCTAGGATGGGTTCCTAAAGGATAGACCAGGGTCTATATTAATAGAGCAATTAGGTTATACTTACTAAGCAGTAGTTATAGTATTATATTAAGTAATAGTTATAGTATTATATTAAGTAATAGTTAATATATAATAATATATAATAATTAAAGTAAATTAAAGTAATTAAGTTATATAAATAGCTAAAGAGCTGCTTATTTTAAATATATATTTTTTAAGTATTTATATATTAAATAGATTATAGGTTTTATAAATTATATAATTTATAGATTATAATAATTCTAAGAGTTATAATCTTTAGATTATTAAATAAAATTTATAAGTATTATATTATTATTAGTCTTAATTACTTTTAAATCTTTTAAATTAAGTATAAATTATAATATAATATCTTCTCTTTATTAAGCTTATTCTTAAGGCTTATTTTTAAAACTATTTTTAAATTTTATTTATTAATAACTAACTTAGACTTATAATTATTGTTTATTAATATATTAATATAATAAGTAATTATATTTCTGAGTCTATTTTAAAAAAAGAAGAAGAATATTATCTTTTATTTAAAAGTATTTATTTATTAAATAAAGTTATTATTATATTTTATTCTTCTTATTTTAAGTATTCCTATCATGTATATAATAAGCAGAACTTATTATAGAGTTGTTTTACAGAGTAATTTCAGGAAATTATATATAATTATATAACTACTATCTGATAAGTGCTTAGCGCTATATATACAAATAACTTAATAGCTAGCAGCCTAATTGAGGTCATTCTAGAGCTAGAGGACTGCTATATTCTAGTAGTGCATTTAGTCTAGGAGCAGTAATATATAAGCTATTAGCTATTAAGATATTTATATATATAATACTAGAAAGGGTCTAAGTAGGCTAGGCTTTATTATAAAGATTATATAATAATAATATACTATTTTTATAGCTCTTTAATCTTTAAAAATATATTTTCTTAATATATATATAAAGACCTTACTAAATGACTGGCTTATTATTAATAAAGGGCAGTTTGCCTTTTTCCTAGCTAGGTCTAGTGTCCTTAATAGCCCTAGCCCTAAGCTAGACCTAGTCCTAAGCTTAGGCCTGGGTCATTAGGCACTAGGGTCCTTACTTATACTTATATCTAGTCCTAACTCTAGTCCTAACCCTGGCCCTACTAGTAGTATTATTTAAGCTTATTAATAAGCTAGTTTAAGCTCTAGCTAGTATATAAGCGCTCTAGCTCTATAACAGCCTCCTCCTCGCTCTTATTAGACACTATATAGGCTAAGAGCTCGTCCTAAATCACCTTTTAGTAATAGAACTGCAGTCTAACCCCATTCTTTAGGCACTAGTAGCTTCCTTATGTTTCTTCTAGTACTTATATAGCTAGCTAGCTAGCAATCCCTTCCTCCTATTCCTTTTAAACATTCTATACTATAAAGACTCTAGCTAGAGCTATAATAATAGGCATACCTAGTATTAGAGGCTCTAGGGCCAGTGCTAGAGCTAGAGCTAGAGCTATATTAAGATTTAAAGTAAGAGCTGTTAATAGTGCTAGTACTATTACTAGCCTGGCTCTAAAGTAATTAGTAAAGGTAATAGGGACCTTTCCTTAGAGGAGGGCATTAAGGCCGCTCTGAATCCCCTCTAGCCAGGCCTCTAGCTGGATACTAAGCTGCTAGCTATTCTATAAGAGGGCTTTATGCATGCTTTCTAAGACCCTGCTTAGCTCTAGTAGTATGTATTATATAACTAGGCTTAATAGCTCTATAGCTCTTATTATTTTAAAGCATATAGTAATAGTGAATTCATCTTACTTAGGCCTATTAAAAGGGATATAAATAAAGAAGAGTAGTAATAAGTAGTAAGGCTATAAGATAGCTAGGTCTTATAAGAGTATTATATATAGGCACTGTATAAGCTTAAGAAAGCTATTAGTAATTAGATTATTATTATTAAGGCTGCCTTCTGCTTAGTATTATTAGTATGCTTATGCTTTAAAGTAAGGCTCTTACTCTTCGATCTATAGCTAGAGCTGCTTTTATAAGATATATAGAGGTTTATAGGCTATATATATAAAGAAGTAGTCCTCTAGGGATACTAAGAAGCTAGTGATAATATGTATAAACTGGTGAAGTAAGTGTATAAAATAGGCCTAGTAAAGCACGCTCTGGTTTTAGCAGCCAGCTTATAAGATCTAAGTAAGTAATATACTATAGGTCTTAGTATTTTAAGCGCTTATGTTATATAAGAAGTATATCTTCTTTAATATAATAAGGCTAGTAATACTAAAGATATATTAAGTTTCTTATAATTATATTAAATATAAGAGCTTTTACTTATAGTTTTATTTAATAAAAACCTTAATTTAATACTAGTCCTAATAGTGCTAGAAGGATAGGGGCAGTTTACTAATAATATACTAGTACTAGAAGAAGAGCTATACTAAGGCCTTTTATATATAGAATAAGGGGTTCTTATATTAAAAAGTGCTTATAAACTCTTTTTTTACTATCTTATTTAACTTACTATCTTATAAAAGGCTTATAAAGTAGCTATAGAGAGTTAGGCCTTCTAAAGGCAGATAGTTAAATAAGAATAGGTCTATAAGCTCTATCTTATAGTAATTCTCCTCTTATAAGAAGTAGTAATAGCTAAAGAGGAGGTTAACTTAGAAATAGAGGTTTTATAATATATATGCAGCCCTATTAAGAAGGAGATCCTAGATTTAGAGCCATTTATTAAAAGAATAGCTAGCTTAGATTCTATTAGTTCTACAGTTTTTAAAAGAAGCGTGGTTATGCTTCTCTTACTGCTGGCCCTATTACTTAAGGAAGCCTCGTATAGTGGCGCTCTGGGGGTTCTCTGTATTCACATTACTATAAGCTACCTAGAGCTGCTAGAGCTTGATAATGGCTATAATATAGGCGTTAATAGTGCCCTTCATAAGTAAGAATCCTTTAGTAAGGTCTACTGCAGCTAGTATAAGGGCCGTGGGTCATACGTAGCCTTTGCGGTTGTCTGTGAGCAGCTCGGCGGCCTTGGCTATGGGGACTTCTAGAGCTTTGGCTAGGCTTTCGGCCTCTGCTAAGGCCGTGGCCTTAAGCTGCTCCTATTCGAGCTATTACTATAGCTATACGGCCTCGCCTTTGCCCTTACCCCTATCCTACGCCTATGGCTTCTTTTATAGTAGCGCTACACGTTATAAGAGGATATCCTCTTTAAGCCATACTGCTAGCTTGTCTAGCATTATAAGCTTGCTATTAGGCTAGCTATAGAGCGAGCCATTAGCTGCAGCTCAGAGCATATAGCACTAGGCCTATAGGTATTCATCTATTAGCTGCCTAGGGGGCCCTACTTAAAGGGGGGGGGAGGGGGGGGCTAGCCGGAGGACGTGCCTTCTACTCCTACTGCTTCGCTATGTAACTCTGCACTGTATTCACTGGCTATTCGTCCTTCTTCGCCTAGAGGCCGGCCCTCTGGGCAGCATGGGCATGCTCGTCCGTAGCTATGTATAAGTCGTCAGCGGCTATTTCAGTCAATCGGGGCCTTTCTATATAGTGTTTTTCTTAGGCTAGGTAGGCTGGAGAGACCTAATAAGTTAGAGGGAACTTATTAAATGCACTTATCAGGCGTTGCGTATATGATTTCACAGGCCAGGTTTTGCAGGGGATAAGTCATTATGTAGTCTAAGCGAATTACGATGCAATTGCGGGCACTATCGATAAGCGAATGCAATAGACAAGGGTATGCAATACTTATGTTGAATTGGAGGCATGTTGGAACACCAGGGCACCAGGGAGTCACGTGAGAAGCAGGGGGTTGTCGGGACCGACTCGGAGAAGGCTCGCCGAGCCTCCGGCCGGCTAGCCTGTATTAGGAAGAAAG
>VYKG01000615.1:0-23873 GCA_011426275.1 Dactylonectria torresensis | reverse complement strand
AGCAGAGGCAAGAAGAGAAGAGCGATACCGAACCCCAACAGGAAGTTCATGACACTAGCCGAGGCTCTAGTGGCTGGTGACACTATTTCCAGGTCAAACGAAGCAATTGAAGAGGCAGAAGCTGTTGAGGAGGTGATCGAGGTGGGAGGGGTGGAAGAGGATGAGGGCTCAGATTCGGAGGCGGAAGAATTACCAGTTGTACGGACCCGTGCAGGCCGCGCAGTTAAAAGACCAAGAGGATATTAAAATACATTCAATTCTGATCTTGATCCTAAACATGAATTTATTTTTGCTATTTTTTCCAGGTTCTTGCCAGCATGATGAAAAATCGCATTTTGTATGGAGGAATATTTTTTTTGCTGACCGGGTGAGGGGTATGACCGGGTGAGGGGTACTAGATGGGTATTAATTTGACTGCGGACCTGGGAATTCAAAGTGAGACCATAGCGGCCGAAGCCCGACCACTGGACCGGGCCGCGTGCGGGATGATTCATGAGTTTTGCCAGCCACTCTCAAGATTTGAAGCCACACTTGTCGGAGGAGCATAGACACGATGTCCGCCTAGGCATATCCCGCAGGCAACAGTGTCGCTGTATCCGCAGGGCTCTAGCGTTGTCCAATCGTTGCGATCATTGCGACTCATCTTGCATAAATCCTGTCCTTGACGCGATGCTTTTCTAGGAAGCTGAGCAAGAAGGAACTCGACACGCGGTAGGAGATTGCGGAACTGAATGTTATCTTTCCTCAAACAGCAACAGTAGACAGTGTCGTTACCTTGCCGAGGCCTCTCGTGGACCCCGGGCAAGAGTCCACAGGTCACAAAATGGGCCCCGACAAGGCTGGACGAATCGGCGACTCCATCCTCCCATGGTCCAGCAATGGTTGTTGCGCTGGAGCATCTCCGATAAAACAAAAGGATTGGTGGTATTGAAAGGTCCAAGTTTGTGTCCTGTGAGGAGCACAGCTGTGTCCAGCTATGTAGTATCCACATCCCAGCCACCAACAGATCGGGCCTTCTTATCCATGCGGTCTCAACACATCGAATTACTGCACAGAGAGGCGCTCATCGTTGGCGCGACAGAACACGAAGAGGGTACCATGCACGCGAGCCAAGAGGGAAAAGAGCACCAATGCCACCCACATAGTTACTAGGTGCATATGCACATACGGTAACACCTTGTGGTGGGGCCGGTCCGGAGGTTGGAGCTTTCATGAAGAGAAGTTGTGTATGGAGTACGTACCGGTCAAGTGGCGTCATATTGCCGCAAGCTGCAGGAGGCCCGCATTCCATGCGAGAAAGGTTGAAATGTGCATATTGTATTAATTGAAAAAGAAGAAAACAAGCGCTAACCAGCGGAAGCTACTGACAAGAAGACCATTCACACCCCAGCCACCAATGAATCGGAATAGCCATTGATCCGTGACAACGGATCTCAATAAGAAATGTTTGGGCGCGCAAGTGTCATTTCGTTCGGAACCCATCCTCTCTCCCAACCTCATCAGTGGAGCTTCAGTTCCAAGAGCAAAGCGAAGACCGAATAAGCGAAGATCCAGTGAGAATCTGAAAGATACAGCAACGAAGTGAGCAAGTCAATCTACTAGGCTAATATGGCTTCTTTACATACGCTGGACAAACCCATTCCTGCCTCCTCTCTCGCGCCCCACAGGGGTCTGGAATCGCCAAACGTACCAGTGAACGAGACTGCGAATGATGCTGAATCTCGTCATGTCAATGCACTGATTGACTGCGTCCCCATCCGTACCACATCCTCAGTTACCACACAAGGTTTTCAGACGAGAATTGGCAATCAGCCGGATCGGTCTAGCCACAACCAGCTCGGTGATTATCCAGTTCGAGAGGACTTCACCTACAACAACCCTTCCCCTGCCCGGACTCCGCTAGCCGGAGAATCTCTCAATCATGAGCCGGCGAATTCTTTTGAACTATCGCACTACGACGGGCAGTACTCCCCTTCGTCCTCAACCATTGACGTTATGGAGGAGCTATTTAGTTGTTTCGATAGTTCATCCATACGCCACGGGGTTTCAGAAACCGGTCATCAGCTCCCTCTAGGCCAACCTCAGATGCTACAATCCACTACCGCGACCTATCCGATACCGCACCATAATAGTCGAGCACTGCCAAAGTCCGATCTGCATCATCTATTTGATTTCGTTTGGCGTAGGTCTTTACCCTATCACTTACTGCATTATGGAACTTCTGGTGGCTCGAAGCTAATGACCTACAAGCACAATGCCCCATCGGAATGGAAAATGCACCGATACCAGTACAGTGGGAGGTTCATCATGCAGCTCTCCATTGTTCTGTTAGTCTTGAAGATATCACGCTGCAGTACCGAGTTGAGTGGGAAGATCAGGATAGGCTTTGGGACGATCTCAAACACCACCTTGCTTTCCGCGGAAAGGCTCTCCCTCCAAAATGCAACCCTCAGGCTTGGATGGACGGCATCCATAACGGCTTCGAGTCACGGGCAGGCGTAGTGACCCTAAATGCCAAAATTTACCTCGGCAAGCAGAAGGGACATCCATCCCTTCAACTTCAACCCCTCCAGTGCGAGGAAAGTTCTCGGCTGCGACGGAAGTTTGGTTCCGATAGATTCATCGAGGTTCAGCTCTTGTCGAATCATCATTGGAAGCCACTTTCAGAAGACGGCGATGTAAGGAGAACAACAGCTCAATGGCTTGTTCATAAGCCTCATTTCTTTCTTGAACGCCAGTGGAAGGCGTTTTGGATACGGAATATCAAGTCATCGAAGGCAACAGACCGGCCGGAACCCACTTCTCGACCCATGTTCGCCAAATGAATTTTCCTCTTTGCAGAGCGTGGGCGAGGCCTTGGCTCAGACCGGGATGCTGAATCTCTTCTTTTGGATCCACTCCATTCACAATGCAAGTCAGAATGCGACAGACAAGCAATGTTGGACTGGCTATTGCAATTCGACCTGAACAAACACGAGCCTTGTCTCAAGGTATTTTCACGCATTTCATTAGGTAGTATTCTTCATTCACTTTAGTCTTCTTCGATTAACTCCCCGGGTTGGCACCGTTCTTGCTCCATTTACGCCCAATTTATACTAACAACCACGATGATGGCTAGGCTTGACAAAAACCACCCCAATTATTACTTTGCAAGAGCACCAAATACGTCATCATACAGGAAACCTGCTATCGCCCAAAAATCAGATCATGAATGATGGCATTGGTAGAATATTGTCAAGCTTAATGGACAAGGTACGAGATGTCTGTGGCCTGAATCATTCCCCAGTGGCTTTTCAAGGGCGAATCGGCAGCGCCAAGGGGTTATGGATAGTAGATACTACATCACCAAAAGGCGGGGACTGGATTGAGACTTATAAGTCTCAACGGAAATGGGAGTGTGATTGGTCCGATCCTGTTCAACGAACCCTCGAAGTCAAGGATTGTGCATCCGAGCTACAGCCGGCAAGTTTGAACCTTCAATTCATTCCAATCTTGGAGGAGAGAGCGACTGATAAGGCACGTCTGAGAACGGCTATCGTCGGACATCTAGCCGACCATTTGAGCAGTGATCTTGACTGCACCACCATGGCTTTGAAGCAGCCAGAGTTGTTCCGAAAATGGGTCTTAACACGTCTCGCAATAAGGCCTTTCGAAGCGGGTTCAATGACATACCCTTCCTCGCCGGCTTACCAAACGATACTGAAGATACCATGAACTTCCTTGTGGATGGCGGCTTTGAGCCATTGAAACTTCAATTTCTCAAGGATCTTGTGTTCAGACACCAAAAACAACGATGGGAGCAGGTGCAGACCAAGATGGGCATAAAAGTTCGCAAATCTACTTATGCGTTCATGGTCGTTGACTTTCTCGGAGTTTTGGCGGCAGATGAGGTTCACCTCTGCTTCTTATCCAATTTCGATGACGGTACAGGTGGTCTGTCGGACTTAGATGGACTAGAGGCCCTGATCAGCCGCTGTCCGGCTCATCTACCAAGCGATATTCAAAAAGTCAAGGCGGTTTTCAAACCGGAGCTCCGCCACCTGAGAGATGTCATTATTTTCTCCTCTAGAGGTGACGAGCCACTGGCGGGTAAGCTTTCAGGTGGGGATTACGATGGCGACAGAGCTTGGATATGTTGGGATCCTGGAATCGTCAAAAACTTCACGAGTCTCGACGTGCCACCTAAACCCTCTTTCGAAATGTACCTTCAATCAAATACCCGCACAGTGGCCGACGCCATCTTCAACTGCGAGAAAGCCAATTTCTTAGATCACATCCTCGAGGGGGCGTTTGCTTTTCATCTAGCGCCAAGTTTTCTTGGCATTTGTACGAGCTACAAAGAGAGGCTTAGTTACCGAGAGAATAGCGTCAGCAAGGAATCGGTCGTCAACTTAAGCTGGCTTCTTGGTGAGCTCGTTGACCAGGAGAAGAGCGGTTTCGTGTTCGATGACGAAATTTGGCGTCAACTGCGGAGCGAGATGTTCGGTGGCAAACTTCGCCTAGACTCGCCAGCGTACAAGGCCAGGGCCATCAAAAATCTCAAAGACCCATGTCACATCCTCGACTTTCTCAGGTTCAAAATGGATACTCTGATCCAGAACGGACTCAAGGACTTGTCTGACTACCAAGCGGGCAAGGGAGGGAACAATGTTACCAAAGCTTATTCATTTGACGCGGATCTTGCCAGATGGTGGAACGACTTTGAAATGGATGCAGAGGACTTGAGACGTCATGGAGGCCAGTCCTCTAGCTGGGTACGGGAGTTTCGCTCTAATTTGGAGCGGGATATACATGCCTGCGCCCTAGACTGGACCACATCGATGGCTCACCAAGAGAATTATCCAGACAAGGTCCGTCAAATCTACGAAAAATGGCAGGCTATAAAACCAAGCATCCAAGATCAGCCACCGACAGCTATTGCATTTCTATGGTTTTTTGGGAGACATGAGTGCTGCTCATCAGAGCTACGGTGCTGGGAACTGCTAAAGGCCAGCCTAACTTTCAAGCTTTATCACAAACGATCTCCCAAATTTGTATGGCAAATTTCAGGCCGCCAGCTTCAGTTCATCAAAGCGGTAAAAGGGATATCCACTTCGGCCTTCGACGGCAAAGTTCACATGGATTCGGCACTGGAAATCCGGAATTCTGCGCCAATTCTCATTTCATCGAAGATGTACACAGTCTTGAGGCCGGACACGAAATACATTAACAAAGTTTCGGTTGCACAAGATCAACGAAGGTTAGCGGCGTCACACAACGAGGAGTCTTGACAAGGGGACCTCGCCTTCGACCCGCGCTCTATAACGTCACAGCGAGACCAGCTAATCAGAGCACCGGCCTGACGGTCAGAGGACAGTCTCATCACACGAACAACCTCTCAGCTGGGCATCCTGGAATAGATAGAAATAGGGCTCCAAGCCGCTCGTTGAATTGAAAATTAACAAATTCAATTACTTCAGTTCCTTAACTAGCACTCATGTGATATATAATAGATACCATAAAATATACGGTAACAATCGGTACTCTTCGAAGGCCCGTCTATTGTACAGACTTCTCGGCGCGCCTTCTTCTCCGAAGAGGTCCAGAATGCGGTCACAGTACATCCACACGCCCTCAAGATGGTGCGGCAGCAACGGCTTCATGTCCTTGCGCGCGACCACCACGGTGCCGACATTGGACCGCCACTCCGAGGGCGCAAACCCGGACTCGGCGTCGATATTGAGATACGTGGCGATCTGGTTGTCGAGGTCGGCACGGTTGGCGGGCCGAGTGCTTACGCGGTGGAGGACCAGCGGCACCTCGATCAGCCCTGTACGGGAGGAACAGCATGCGAGAAAACGGGATGGTCTGCCTGGATCGTCGTAGCGGACCAAGGCGCGAATTCCAGTCTCTCACCGTCGCACCGGACGATGACGGCTTGGACGGACTCTGACGCGCTGTATGTTGCCGTCGATACCGGCGCAGCCGACTGTGAGGTGGCTGGAGCAGGTGCTGGGTTTGCTTCAACCGGAGGCATCTGCTGAGTGAGGGTTTGTGGCTCGGAATCGGTGTCTATGTTGTCCCATTTGGAGTAATCGATTGGCGCCATGGAGAGTGGCTCGGAAGACCAGATCGTCAAAGAAAGAACTAAAGATAATGATATAATATAAATTTGCTATTGCGGAAGCTTTCAAGTTTGTTAGGAGAATTGATGAGTAAAGTTCTTGATGTTCCATGGTATTGAATCCTACGTGACAGGGCAAATAAGATTCTAGGCTGTAAGCCACAGTGCCTGTGCTCGGTATCTCAAGCACCAAGTCTGCCCCACGGGTCTTTCGATGCGAAACGAAAACCTTCGTCCTTTCTCTCCTCCCAAAGGACCACCTAACGCCGTATACCCTCAATCCATATACCGAGCCGTGATCGAAGAGCCACAACGAAATCAGAGGATCCGAATGCTCGTTCCGAAAGGCATTAGCGGGCCCGCAGGGACCGGTCTCCTGTACTGTCTCCGGATACACTTGCATTATGCACAATTCGCATTCTGCGCCACCGAGCTTGAGCCACGCTCAGCCCCCCCTTCCATTTATATAAGGGCCTCCCCCCTCTTTAATTTTTTTTTCCGCCTCCTTTTCTTTGCTGCGACTAACTTGCCGACCGACAATCGACATTTTTCTATCTTCTACCACCCAAACACGTAAAACCAGGTAGGCTCAACCGTGTATGGTCTGGTCGGTACAGTGGACTCGTGGAAGCCATACTTTTTCGTCATGTCTGGTAAGTTGTGCCCCAAACTGCCTCGACTGAGTTGTGCGCACACTGAAAAAAGTACAGAAAACCGTAAAGAATTTTCTGGCTATCAGTGGACCTATTTTCTTTCTCTAAAAGAAGGTCCAATCCGTTCACGGGCCGAGCTGTTCTTAACATCCGTGAATTGGCTTGCGCTCCAAGAGTACGCGGCGAGCAAGCGGAATGGAATCAACTGCTCGCTCCTCCCTGACATTGGCCTCGGCTATAACCACATGGTTCGGATCATCGAATTTATGGATGGAGGCCGATGGGTCGCAAGACTAAAATTGCCTCCCCTAGCAAAGTCTGATTCCTCTGAACATGCTCTGGAGACCACGGGGATATGCGAATTCAACACAATTTCTCTTCTGCGACAGAAGACCAGCATACCTATCCCGAAAATCCACGCATTCGAGGCTCGATTTAACTGCAGCGTCAAGGCTCCATTTATGTTGATGGATTGCTTGGAGGGCAATGTTGGAATGGATTTGGGTATGACAATACCACCAAAGAGCAAGCAAGCATTCTTAAGTGGTTTAGCAAAGATTCATGTAAGACGGTTTGCATTCAAACAACAGATGGGATAACTGATGAAATTATTTTCACCCTAGGTCCACCTATCCAGGGTCCAGCTACCCAAAATTGGGACAATCGTGTCCATGAATGCGGATGGCACTTGCCAGCAAGGCCCTATACCAGGCCTGGGTGGCCCTTTTAATACAGCGACTGAATTCTTTGAAGCATGGGCGGCCCAGGCTAAATTCAGAATGTCCGATGAGCAACTACGAGCAGCGTCCGGCGAATATGCTGATGAAATTGTGCCCTCGGTCTCTTCGTTCCCAGAGTCTATTAGCAAGTTAGCTAGTAGACTATCTGTTCGCGATCATGGCCCATTTCCTCTCTGCCACGGTGACTTTGGTCATAACAATACCATTGTTGATGACGATTATCACATTCTCGGCGTGATTGACTGGGAAACGGCGTTTGCTGGGCCGTGGGAGGTATTCGGAGACTTTCCTTTAAGCTTTTCAACAGTTCCACCTGCTATGGATGTTCCATGGGACTACAATGAAGATGGCTCTCCCAAGAGCGCCGAACTGGCTCAGAAATTTGCAGACCAGAAAGACTATGTGGCGGCTGTGAAAGAGGAGGAAAATAGAAGCGGAGGAAATGACCACTGTTTGTCGGAAGCACTGGAGGATTCGAGAAGACAACAATTGGCAACTGCGATGAGGCTGTTTCAGAATAGCAAGGTTGGATGGTACTCTAAAGTGATCGATCAGCTTGTCGCTGAGAAGTAAGTTCATTGAATCCACTTGCATAGCTAAGCTCGGATCATGCTCAAGAGCGTTATTAAACCCTAGATACATTGTCATGCGCGCTTCAATGTTCTCTCCCCGAAGCGATCTGGGAAGCTATGAAGCAAAGAAGGATTCCGAAGACCCCGACGCTTCTAGCCGTGAACCGCCCGTCACGTGAAAGCCTAATTCTGCTGACCGCAGGAGCACTTCTCTCCCCGCTTAACCTCCTTGTTACAGCCTAACGCACAACACGTAGTATAAAGGCTTGTGTCGAAATCCAGCAGCTCAGCGACTGGGCTTGTGGCCATGTTGACAAGAGCTTGAGTGGATGTTTTGCAATGCATTGTAGTTCTGCTGTGTCTTAGTCACTTTTTCTGGATGTTTGAGGTCAAGACTTCTTACGTAGAGATTGATAACTTCGTTTTAAATAAGCAGAGTTTGAAAGATTGAGATCAGGATCGTGGCTCTGTGATCAGATACGCTTTGTACTTTAGGCTGGGTTGGGTAGGGGGATGGTTGTTGAGATATCCTGGTCCTGTGATGGGAAACCACTGTAATTTATCCTTCGTCAAAGTTTCAGCTGTAAGTCGACGGTGATTATGAGGGTGTGGCTCGGCGTGCGCGTACCAAACAGTGTGGAGCATGAGCATGCAACTGTAAGCATGTGACTCATTCAGCCCGTTAGGTGAGACTAATATAAGACATTTAATACAGATTCCTAACCACATGATATTATCTTCGAGTCTTGATTGGTAGTGATGGTTATGAGTGAAGGGGCGTGTATATGCATGTTCCCTTCGATGAAGGTTAGGCTCTGCAGCTGCGCCCCTCTCTTCCAACCTCGCATACGCTGGACCCTACATTAATCCAATTACAGTCCGGCTCGGTGCCAATTCGTGGAGGATGGGGAAGCCCTTCCCCATCCCTCTTAGGGGCCTAGCAACCAACCGGTGGGGTTGCATCCATGGAGGACAGGCATCGGCGTTTAAATCAGGTGGGGGAAGGCCTGAGAGGGAGGGGATACCTTCGCTTCCACGAACGGATTGAAGCCTACATAGCCTTGCTTGAAAATGTAATGGGCCGATATCTTCTGAGCCAATAATGCCTCAGCTCAGTCCGATGGAATATGACGTTATAATCTCCTTAGTGCACTGGTACTCCATATATTCAACCTGAACTATCAGCCAAGGCGTCTTGCACAACCGATTACTCAACCACTCAGCCAAGCTGTTGGCTCCGTCTTGTTTTGCACGCCTTCGCCCCGCCCTCAGCCTCGGTCTTATTGCATTGTTGGTCGGTGTAAACCCGCCAGTGCAGCAATGACTCATAGCCCTGAGTCGGCCTTATCCCAAACCGATAGGCTTTTCAGTACATTGCCCACCATGGCTGCCATGGCAGCTGGAGAGGCCGCGGTTCCCTTGTCAACCCCAAGCCCCCAGGGCCTTAGCCAGCCCACACAGATTCCATCCCTAGATCCTGGTGGTTTGGGACCCCCTGCAGTGAAGGCCCCCCGCCAACACCAGGCGCATTGCGTGGTGAGAATCTGCAAAGGACGGGATGCGTGCTGGGGTGCTGCCAGTGTGCGCTGTCGGCTATGGAATAGGCCAGTGAGTGCGGTTTTGAACCCAGCAGTCTGGTCCCGGCGGGTCCAACGCGACCACCACAAACCATTCACGAAGTCTCCTCCCTTTCGAAAGTGCCAACAGTGGGTAGCTCATGTCGAGCCTGTCCAGCCACAATCCGTGCCTGCCGGAGCCGTCAATTGAGCAATGCAACCAACCACGTGTAACGATCCACACTTCGCATTACGTCTCCTAGCCCGTCAGGCCAAAAGATAAGTCTATAATCACAATGGTAGCGATCATAGGTGTGGATAACAGCTATTAAATAGGGTCTCATGCACGCCCGGCTCGCCCAGGTCGTAACACCACCGCCCGGGGGCGAAGATCTCGCGGTTCCAACCTGGAATCTACCATGGCAAAATCCGACCCAGAGCCAAGGGGCATCGTGTGGCCCGCTATTGCAGCGCGAGCTACCCAAGTGCATGCTCATACGCGTTCCGTTTCAATCAATCGTTTTCAGTACTGGCTCGAACGCGATTGCTGACCGCGAACGTAGCTAGCATACGATCCATCCCCTCCCCCGCTACAAAGGGTCGAGACGACACAGCGTCATGTCATGCCATGTTACCAGCGTTCCAGTTTGAGCGGTTAATGACTGGCTGGCAATGTCCCCGAGGCAATGAGTCATCTGATTGGTGTGCATAGATAACAGCTTCTCCCCCCACACACCCTCTGATTGAATCCTGCAGCACCTGCTCAAACGTGCAACTGTCGACAGTGACCTACAACAGCGGCCTGCCCCTACCCAATTACCCGAATTCCCTCTTGATGTCAGCTCTCAACAATAGCAGGTCATGGCGAGATTACATAATCGTAAGCGACAGCGCGAAAACGAGCTCTCCAGGACACTCCTCCAAAGAAAGGTCAAGAAAGTGAAAGTCAAGGGCATGCTGTAACTTCTCGCCAGCATTCTGTGAGGGAATTGATAGGGGGGCGTGATGTTTTTGATACGGGGTCGTCCTTCCGGGGGCGTCACTTTTATTGCCTCCAATTGGCTGAGACCCTCTTTTGTTAGTACATCTTAGATCTCCTCCCACCCCCTTTTGTATGTACTGAGGACTCAGCTGTCTTAAAATGTCAAGATCCGTCGCTCATTTCCTCGCACTTCAAGCCAAAGGATGACGATCATCATGAACAACTTCACGATCAGCGTGAACGCCACAATACAACCGGCTCCAGGCAGCATAGCTATCACACGACGATATGAGTCAATCGTAGCACTGCTGCCTAGGATTGAACACAAGAAAAAGAGACCGACCTTCGTCGCACTCGAAGCCCTAGCCCAAGCGATCAATTGCGCCCTACGAAGCGGCCGCGGCCGAGCCGACTGTATAGATTCAACCCACCGCCACCCGCGAATCGGCCGCCTTCAGCGAGTAGTATAGCGACAAGTATAGAGCAACACTACGGGATTGGAGATCAAGATGCACTAGGGAACCTTTTTGCATCCTATCCACAGAATGCAGTCGCCTCTATTCTAGGGCCATCTCTTATGCTGCGCTCCGATCCCAATACCGGCACGTCCTGAAGCAGGGCGATAGCAACCACCCCTGGCGCCATTCACTTTACCCCGCAATCAATCAATCACTGGTGGCCACGGATGGATGGATGGATTTGATTTCGCCCGGAGGGAAGTCCCTGTAGGGCCTTGACACAATCTAGTTCACATTTCAGAACAGTTGGTACCTGACACCTACAGTATAGCCTGCCGTACTAGATCATGTCTGGCCTGCGACAGATTGAAAGGGTGGTAGCGCGCACAAAACTTTGATTTGTGAGATTGTAATTTTGTGCACCCAGGTCAGGGGCAGTGAACAAAGAAAGGAAAGCAAGCAGCCCAGACCAACTTTAAATGAGCACAATCCCACGGATGTGAGACCAATTCTGTACATGAATACTCACGTTCGGTCTTTACAGCCCGCTCCGCACAATTGTAGCCTAGGTTTAATTTTTGGCGCGCGCGAACCTAAGCCAGGCATTCTCGCCCTTTGTCTTTATCCCTTGTCGACTTCTTCCCGCTGTTAACACAGCATGACCACCATACGATCACTTTCAGAAGACTTTATCCATTCGATTGTCGATGCCCTTACACGGGCGATGAGTTGTCTCTGCAATTGCAGAACACTCGTTTTGACCGACGCTCATACTCCTTGGGGGGCCATGCGGCTAGAACGGGAAGTTGGTGAGCTGGAAAGAGGCCTAACATACGACGAGTTTGACGATCAGCCGTTTGTCAAACATGTCCTGAATACCATGCTTACGTCTGCAAAAGCAAGCGAGATTCCTGTGGAGGAATTATGCATCTATCTTGGCCACCCGGATGAGCCCAAGGCTACGTGCCCAATTGGCTTCCGCCTGCTCGACTCGCCGCCGGAGCATATGAGGAAGCGTGGAAGTGAGGGTAGCCTCACTAGTTTGACAACTCTTAGGCTGCTCGCGTCTCCAACAATCGGGAAGACGTGGGGCGGGGATGATCCCGCTCCTAGCTGGATCCATAATTTTCGCCGCTTCATTGGCTTTTTCCCTAGCCTATCACACTTCTCTCTGGCTTTCGAAGACGAGTTTGATGATCACACTGCATTCCCGGGTCTGTCCAGCGCGTTGTCAATCCTTCAATTGCGGAAGCTAGAGCTTGCCCGGTTGGAAGTTACCGAGGTAGAGCTAGCTACAATGCTTCTCCACCATCAATCAACATTGGAGGAAATCACTCTCCGGCAAGTCAGTATTTACGGTACGAGAAGTTGGGCGACGCTGCTGGGGAAAATCAAGCATATGCCTCAAGTTCGTAATGTGAATTTGAAGGGTTGTTGGCTCTCGACTTCTAACCCTTCGGGAGAGGTAGATTGCCATGATATAGATGAGGTGTGTATCAAGGGTGAACAAGATTTTGAAGAGGCAATAGCTACGATGGAGGAGCTGGCGATGAAAGTAGCCCTGGAAGAAGAGATAGATGAGAGCGTGTAGAGAGAGCTATTTTCTTTTCTGAAATTATCTTATGTCCTTGCGATCTGATGCAACTAAAATAATCGATATGAACTGACCTCAACAATCTCGTGCTCGAGATGTCAGATTAATGCCCACACGTGGATTATAATGGGAATTGATATAGCGGCATGACTATTTTGATACAGAGCGTCTTCTCGTCTGCTATCGGCCGCTGAGAGATCCTGTTCCCTACGCCGGCCAGGAAAGTTCGGTCCTCGAAAACGCGGCTCCCGGTAGGAAACGTGTCGTAGAGTGTACCGAAGGTGAGCCCCCGTTGTTCAAGGAAGTCGGGCCATGGCCTCGGATTTTTGGGACACCACTTGTCACGCGGATTGGTGATGGGACCCCTGGAGCTCAGTTCTGGATCTGTTTCGATGGCAAATCTGGAGAAAACGGAGGAATGGCAAGCTGCGATGTATTCGTTAAGTGTTGTGGATCGTTTTTGTTCCTCTGAGGTTTTGGCGCGTTGCTGTCCCCTCTCGGCGCGTTGCCGCTCTTCCTGTCGTTCTATTTCGGCTTCCTCGGCGTGTTATCGCTGTTCCTACCGTCCTCTCTCCGCTTCCTCGGCACGTTGCTGTTCTCCCTCCCCGACCATTTTCAGCGATTTTTTCCTGATGGCCAAAGAGTCCCGAATACTCCTGGTGTGGAACGATGATTTAGGAAAACATGACATTGAAAAGACAACGCCAGAAAAGTGCAAATTGGCATTCAACGCTGCAAGATCTAGAAGTGAAAGTCCAACGAAGAGGCAAAGAGCGGCAGCGATGTACATCATGTTGAAATGAGCATGTTGTATTGATTAAAGGAGAAAAAGACTAGCGCTAACCAGTGGAAGCTATTGACAAGAAGACATCCACATCCCAGCCACCAATGGATCGGAATAGCCATTGATCCGTTAAACGACGGATCTCAACAGGTTCTGCATCGAACACGACCCGCCCTCGTTTCAACCCTATCTCGCCGCCGATACCTTTGTGATCTTCTGCTCCAAAGTCGAAGAATTATCGCCACTTCATGCTTATCGTCCGAAATTGCTCCCGTCTCCTCATCGTTCCCCTGCAGAAATGCGCTGGACATATGGTCAGCGCTTTTACCTGGGAGTTCACGACGGAAACGATCTTTACAGTTCAGTCGGGGACGAATGCAAGTTAGCTTCGATCATAGCAGCGCTGGATCGCCTATTCGATCGCTGTGGAGAAACAGTGAGGTTTACTGATGTCAGTATACGAAGGTGACTCCGAGGCAGGTTTCCAGACCGTCCGTATAAGGCACCTTTTGAGCTAGTCATGCGGCATGCCTCTGAGCGCGTGGAGCGAGTTCAAGAGATGTGCCTGCTTGTGGCTTTGAATTTCACGGTTACCGTCGCCAGTGGCTAGGTCAATCACAGGTCGAGCGTTGTCTGGTATGCAACGCAGGATGTTGGAGCAAAATTTGGTCTGATCCAATTTGGGACAAGCAGAGAACACCAGACGCTGATGCAGAGCGCCCCGACAACGAAGATACGGCTAGTGAATCCGACGGAGAAAGCGAATACGAAGACGCCGATGACGAAGCAGGAGATGGAGAGGAAACCCTGGCATATCCTGAAGACGATTATGACCAATCAGATGAGGAATCGTCGTGAGATGACTGTTCTGATGGTCAAGCGACTGGACCGAATGATCCTCATGTTGATGTCGTACTTCGGTTTCATTACGGCATGGCTACTGAAGACTTCAAATATAGACGATCTAGTTCGTCTCTGCTTGTTTACTTCAGTGCTGTCCGAGGCCTATCGAGACCAGGTGGTACAGAATATCTTCGACCAGCCCGGTTCACACCAATTCTTGCGAGGTTGATATATTGCTCTCGATTGATCATTCTTGAGAGAGTATTGCCACGATTCCCTCACCTATACACCGGAATTCCTGCTAGGCCGCTTTACGGTTATCTGAAAGCCTTGAATGCCATTCGCGTGGGGAAGATGTGTGATGGTACCATGCCCCCTCTTGGCGAGTTCCTAAGTCTTCTCGCATACGGCCGTACGCTCCACCGAGCTGAAGGGCCCGTATATCATTTCCACTGGAATGAGGATGGCGAAGCGCTTTCATGGGATGGGAACTTACACTTGTCCATGAATAGTTTTCGTGGTCTTTCTCGAGAGGCATTGAGACAAGCTACCATCCAATGCCAGCGGCTCATGTACGAGTGGGAACCAGCTGATCCTGATCTCGGTACCATTCGAGATAGGCTGTCAACAACAACGACTGGCTACTCTTTTGTAGCTGATCCGACCAATAGGCTAGCAGATGCATATCTGGAACTCTTCATGAGGGCGTGTACTTCTCTAGTTGATGGGTTGCTGAAGGTTCAGAGTCGACATACCAGTGCCTAGGATTCCAAAGCAGCACAGGTATACCTTCATGCACATGATGCGCCTCTGAAAGTGCTCATGGTTCTGTATCAATTGGATAGTGGGCAAGGAGCTCGAATCTCAGAGTTGCTAACCATCGAATGCTGCAATACACCTTCACGTCAGCGAGGTATTGGGATGTGCGGGATGAAAATGTTTTCGTTAATTCGCCACCATAAAGCTCGCCTTACACAAATAATGAGTTTCAAGTTGCACCGTTTTTCTCACCGCCAGTTGCATTACTTATGTATCAATACCTCGTTTACATACGGTCTGTCGCCTACACTATTTTGCGCCAATGTTTCCATCACGAATCTACCAATACATTGCTCTTTGCGCCTATATCAAGAGAGCCCTGCGCCGGATTCTCTTGGGCTCGATACTAACAGAAAAGATTCATCGTTCAAGCCCTTTGAAAGCTGTCAGGCTCCATCACACCAGCTTACCCAACCCAACACCCTCATGGGCCCAAGCTCCCGGACAAACCTGTGGAACATCATCAGCAAAGTGGCGAGGTATCGGGAGGCTGCCAGACTACTCTGCCGTGCAGCTAAACGGTTTCCCTCAGTAATGCAAGCGAAGGTTGTGCCTTTAAGCTTGCCCTCAGATATTTTCAACAGGGTACCTATCGATCAATACACACCGTCTCTGCAGTCAGCACTAGCAAGGATAGACAGCCAAAAAGGCCAGAAAAAGAATCTCAACAAACTCTGCTCTCTATTAGGTATCAACAGACAGAAACCAGACGAAACCTTCGCTCAGCAAGCAATCCGAGCATTGAAAGGCGCCAAGATCCACGCCGAGGTTCAGCTTATTTTCTATTGCGAATGGCAAAACGTCAGGAGACCCCCGCGAGTCATTTGCGCAAGCAAAGACGCTTGCTAGCTTTGTGACTTATTTATTGCTTCGAGCTCAAAGATTCACTCTCCCAAGTGTCATGGGAGTTCGTATACATGGAGCATCGGTCCAGATGGAAGCTGGGAAGGACGAAATCCGCAGGTCAGCCGCGAAGGAGGCGACGACTTCACTTAGGGGCCGTCTCCAGAGCAATCACAGTTTCCCATTCTTCATCGCTGTTCCCTTTCTCCTCCACAAGTGTGTCTTTGTCTTCCTCATCATGGGATCGAATATGCAAGCAGGCTGTGGGGATGATTTGGGATGACGACTGATAGCACTACGAATGACCAGGTGCCATAAGACCAGATGATGAATAACAAATCCTGCAGTTCATTTTAGTACATTATCTGTCCATTGCATTCTCTTGATACGGCTAAATTCGTGTTCTCCCCTCCCTATTTCGTAGCCCTCATACACCATTTTGCAAACCTCATCCTCGGGGGAGTCGTATGTCACCGAAATGTTCTCTTTGCCATTGTCAATTGACTTGTCACTACCGACATATACGATATACGATGTAACCGAAAACCACCAACTGTTTACTGGTTTGTTGATTGAGACAATAGAAACCACGGCTTCTTCGTTGATGGCCTTTTTAAATGTGTCATTTATCTCCCAATCTTTGATACGGCGGTGGCTGAGTGAAGTACCGTCCTTCGCTCTCCACAATTTCACTTTTTCCATTACCGGTAAGGCGATGTTTTATCGTGACGCATGGAAACGTAGCGAAAACCTAACAACCATTAGTAAAAGATCAGTATCGCTTTGGGGGCGCTTATCTAACAAAGAAAGTAGAATCTTTCCATGGAATAATTCCCGACCCTTTTCGATTTCTGAGCGAGCTGCCGGGCAGATGTGCTTCCTTGGAGAGGTCACTGAATGCAGACCTGACGAATACAAGCACTGGCTCTCGAGCCCTAAGGCGGAGAACGAGCCTCTTGTCAAGGATCCCATCCAATATTGGTAGGAGAGACGGAATGGTTATCCTCGGTTGTCACCAACAGCTTTCGACTTGCTGTCGGTGCCGCCTATGTCCCAGTACGAGTTGGGGATCTCGACACGCGTATGCGGTTCAACCACTTCCATTCAACGCCATCAATTCAATTTGGAGATGCGGTGAATCAACTCCACGGGCCAAATGCTGAGTAAGCTGTCAACGCAACGCCACGCGAAGGCGAAATTGATGGAATTGAATTGATCGCCAGCCTGTCCATACTACAACTCTAAGGACAATATCCTCATGGATTCCACACCTAAACCCTAAAGAAGCTTCTAAATTAATCGGAGATCAACTATTCAACACCCTCCAAGCTTTCAGAGACTCCAGGGAATATTCCACTCCCACTCAAAGTTACTTGGTTTCCAACAACTCAGAGGGCCACATTCTCATAGAACCAGAGTTACCCAATCAAGCAGAGATTGCAGACGCTAGAAGGATATTGCTATAGCAGCCACACGTCATGTACACGCCCAGCTACCCAAATACACATCGTGACAGCCGCCGAGAACAATTTCATGCATATTGTTGGATTGACCCCTCGTGTGGCGGCGGCATAAGACCCGAATTTGCATAAACATCTGATACACAGATATCCTAGCCTTAGTCAGATGATTATAAAACCCCTCTCGAGAAAAGAGGGGGCCGGACGCATCCTTGATCAATACAATCATCATCTTTGGACTCCACATCGTATTGATCCCTATCAGCCTGATCGAATGTGCCGTACGATATCCAACACATATTATGAATCCAAGACCATGATCACATGCGAAAACACTTCCAAACAGCCAATGCGATGATAAGCTCCTGCACCCATTCATCCCTTGATGATAGCTCACAAGTAAGCGGGGTAGTGAGTCTAGTGACGGCCTGCTTGAAAGCCCAAGAGTATGATATAGGACCGCGTCCGACGAGTTGAAGCGTATCAGGCATGTCGGCAATCGACGAGTGCGTAGAGGGTCAGAAGTGTAGCGGTAATCGAACTAGAGGTTGTGATCAGGGAACATCGTGTCGGCAATCCCGTTTGGCTTAAGAACCTGCCCTGTGCGCCTCTGTTGGTCTGTCGGTTGTCAGTACTGTGTACCACAAAGTATACTCACGCCGCCCAGCTCCATGGCCTCGAGTATGGGGACGTGGTCGGGTCTGTCAAAAGCAAGCCTGTATCCTTGGATTGGACATACTGTATCGCCAGCCCCGTCTGTACTACATGTAACTAAGGTGCACTCGCATGTATCACCCACCCTGCTCTGGACACTGAGCAACCGCTTGTGACTGCAAGGCATTTGAACGGCCGTGCCTGTATAAGGCCGCGAGGCGGCCACGCTATTGATGCCAAGACCTACTTCGTATGCAGTCGATTAAATCTGGCAACCTTGGAATCTAGACATTCCGTTGAGGCCGCACGGAGGAATCCATCAAATGACTGGGGCTTCGGGCTTCAAGAAATTTCCACTCACCAGTCACCAGCCCTGATTGAATTGCTGACGCGGCCGCCTCCTCGGTTAGGAAATGATCTCTTGCATTGTTGGTCAATGAACGAGGTGGTGGTTGTCCGTAATGCGAACCGGCCAGCCCAGAGTCAGAATTATGATGGATGGATGCGGCTGAGTTAGCTGGATACAGGGCCAGGGCTGGGGGATAATCTCTTGGCGCAGTTCGAAGTAAATCAGGGCATCTGCAGGGCGGCCAATACATGGGCGCCCACCTGCAGCATCTGACAATTCGTTCACACAGTGCTTGGAGTCGGCGTCAATATGACAAGGGTGCTTTGTCCGCGTTGACCGCCGGAAGGGTGTGATTCAACTCATGCCGCGGGGGTGCCATTAAAAGCCACAGGACGCGTCAAGACAGACGAGCCCCAACACGCGCTAGTGGGGAGTGGCGCCCTTCACTCCACACGCCGGAGTTCGCCCACAATGCCCCTTGACGAAATGACAGGATGCGTTAACGAAGCTGCTGGGCCTTGTCCATCCACGAGAGCAGGGGGTGGCACTGAGGGACGGATGTACTCTCCGATTGCGTTTCCGCCTGTTCGCGGTACCGACCACCCAGCCCATGCGCCGGAGCGGACATACACACAGTAGTGGTAGTGCGTGTACGACGCACGCCCCATCATGGATGATGTCTATGTCGAATGCGCGGAGTACAGCGTAGTAAGGCGACGGGAGCTGTGCGAGCCAATTGATACACTAGCACCTTGCTCGTTTGCAGTATCGACTCTAGGAACTAGTACATGCTCCTCTTACATCACGTTTCCCGATGCTTGACGGTATCGCCGCAAGCTGTGATGTCGTCCGTTTTGCCAATGGACATGGATAGCTCAGTGCTTATTGCAGACAACGCATCATCCAGCGCAATCAAGCGGCTGTCATCAGGATCGTGCAGAGGCTAGGCACAATAGGGAACGCTTTATAACATGGTCTCTAGCTGTGCACATCCTGCGTCGGCAGTAACACTCCCCGTGGTGCAACTCCTCAACAGCTCGAGAGGGTTTCTGTCTGGCTGGGGTCAATGCTCAGACAGAGAGGATCAGGCTCTGACTATGATTAGAACATCCATGCATGATGTGATTTTGTCTGCACTGTGTAGATCACCATGCAGGGAGTGCACTTCGAGACCCGCTGGCTCGGTGTACGTCTTGATGACCCGTGAGGTACCCTAGAAGATGGTCCGACCAGGAAATGGCGCCCATGCAATCTTTATGTGGCTCGTATTTGGGTCGCTACATTCCCACTCCGACTACGTCGCGGAGTCACAGGGGTTGAAAGGTAGGTTTACACAGGGATCACTGATAGCTAACGAGAATGCGCAAAGGATGAGGTTCGAGAAAAGGCTGGTTTTCTTTCGATCGGTCTATGTCACGAACATCCTTCTACACAGGCTTTTAGGTGCTGATATAATAAACTTAGACTAGTAACATGTTTACATGCTGTTGCCATGGGAATCCTCACAAGAAGCTGTCATAGTGCACTATGGCACTCTGACAGGCGATCTTCTCGATTTACCACCTAGCCGCTCTCCTATTAAGCCGACGGAGAAACCACCAGTAGGCTTAAGCACAGCTTCCGTTGCACCGCCCCTGCCGACAGAAAAAAGGCCGCGCCCCACCCAGAGACGTCCCAACAACCTCCACCGCAGGCTCTTTATCTTAGTCGATTTCGCGTACCTTAGAATCTCAAGGGGCAGATCAATCTTGTTCACTTCCTGCCAAAACCTTGTGTCCTTTGCAGAATAAAGAACACTGTCGTGGATCCTCAAAGCGACGAAGCATAGATATATGCGTTCGTTCTGAATTGCCTTGACGTCCTCAAGACGATAGTCTTCAAGTGTTGTTCGGGCTCCCACTCCAGGTGACCACATTTCAGCCTTCCACTCGGCGTGTTGTAATGCAGTCTTTTGTCCTGCACTCCGAGAGATTGCCAGGGCATTTCCTCTGGGTTCCGCACCAAAACAAGGCTCTCCGGTAACACCGTCAAACACAGCTATCGTGAATCTTTCATCCTCTAACAACTTTGTGATGAAAGGGACTGTTTTCCCCTCCTTATCCCTGATGATGAAATCTATATAAGGAACCGTCCTCCACTGCCAATACTCTGTGGCATCCTCGCCAACGTTCTCCCCAAAATTCTGGAGCCCGGGCGAACCCTGGGTTGACAAAATGCCGTATTTATGAAGATCAAGGAGGGACTGAAAATAACAATCTGCGGAACCTATACAGTCCTCTCTGGGGCCACCATAAAAGGGGGAAGCAGCTGCGACATTTCCGTCTCTGCTTTGGCGCATATATTGTGCGTTGAGTGAAAGAAGTTTATCCCAAGTCTCCGCTTCGTTCCACCGAGACTCTATATCATCCATTTCTTCTACAAAGTAGTATCGACGCTATGGCTCAGAATTTTCGGGGAAGGGCTGAGTGTAGTTATAGTTGGATTGCGTCCAAATAGCACGGTGTTGCTCGTTTTACATTGTGGCCGATTTCCGCCCTTCTTCAAGCGGGGTCTTATCAATAACCCTTTCTTAGTACTGTACAGTACAGTACAGTCAGTCAATTTATTAACGCCCGGCGGCCGAGCCGAAAGGGCACTGATTACTAATATACATATACGTTGCTCAAATTGTGTCCTCGTCTCCTTAAGCCCATGCTGTGTCCTCTTCTTGCTTGTGCCTTCTCATCTGCTCTCTTTCTCTCTCGCTGCGGATTCCCGTGGTTTAGTAGTTAATAGCGAACTAGCTTGAAGCCTATTCTCCAAGTGTTCAGTGTCCTATCTACGGCGGCTGAAGCGGTGTCCGCTTGCTATGGCACGGGGTGAGGGTCTGAGTTAGATTGGAAATAGTGGGTTAGAGGGGTGAGGGAGGGGGGTGGATGTCCGAGTTCGTCTCCCTAGTTAGCTTGCATCAAGGCGGCCTGTGGCCAATGCAAACCGGATCGTCGCTCGAACGGCTTCCAAGTTTGGCGTCCATTTTTGGTCGTCCGACAGCGACTTCCCTCCAAGATAGAAGGACATGTTGCCTCTTCGAGTGTTAGTGCATTGAAGCATTTCTGTACGATATGCCGTCCACTTTCGGCATCGGAAGAGGAAATGTTCAACTGTCTCTCTCGCTTGTCCACAGTCACACTGGTCCGACGGTGCCGCTTTGATGTGGAAGAGGTATGCGTTCAATCTCGCTATGCCCGTTCTGAGTTGAGCGAGCACACTCGCTTCCTTCCATGACAGCTGGTCGTAAAGTTGTCTCGTGTGCTTGCCCGGCAGTGCCGCGTCCACTCTTTTGGAGTGCCTTCCAACTTTTTCTGGCAGCGCCCTATTGGCGTTGACTTTCGAGCGTGCAATGCTGAGTGTTGTCGATCGCGTTCCGGGAAAGCGCTTTTGAGGGATGGCTCCCTGCCTTGTTGCCTTCCGTGCCTCTGCTTTGGCAAGCTTCAGAAGCTCGTTCTCGTCGCTTGAGGGTAGCCACAGGGCCCTCACGACGTTTCCGTCTGCCCGCAGGTCTTCAATCTAATCGTAGATACAGCGTATATATTCTTGTCCGGACTGTTGACGGGGTTGCTTGAGTGTAAGCGCAGCAGCTTTGTTGCTCGTTATCAGTGCGACGCTGCGATATCTACATTTTGGTATGGTTCGCCTCAGAGCATACGCCATTGCTGCAAGCTCTCCGCTATATGGATTCTGTTCCGTTCTCATACCAAGAGTAAACGAGAAAGTCACGAGCTTCGGACCACCTCGCATTGACACCGGAATCTGGACTGCTCCACCAACACCTACTACATCGTTTCGTGCAGAGCTGCTCACCGCGATGCGTATGGCCCAGCCTGCTTCCGCCTCTCTTGCTGCTGCCTTGTCGGTGATGGCTTCCACTCGTTCTTCCCATGGCGCTAAGGTGAGTGGTTGAATGGTTTCCAGCTGCTCCATTGGTACATCCCTAAGTGTTGTTGTCACCTGGTAGAGTGGTGACCGATATGACGTTCTGAATGCTCGTATGCGAGACGTCAATCTGCGAAGAGGGTTGGTGTCGGGTAAAGTGTGGATATCCGTCCACATCTTGATTGCCCTCTTCCAAAACCGTTGCTGTGCTGGAGCGATATGAGCTTCTGCTTCTGCCACGCTCGTTGCCACAGTGCTAAAAGTCCCAACGATTGCCTGTGCTCCTGCTTTCTGAACCCGGTTGATCGGTCCTATGAGTCTGTCTTTGAACCTGTGCATCCATACGTTGGAAGCATAGTCCACTATAGGGGCGACAGTAGCTGTGAATAATTGTCGTGCTGTCACTGGCGATAGGCCTCTCAACCTCTTCAGTTCCATTGCTGCTTCTAACCCCTTCGAAGCTGCCCTTGCAATATGTTCCTTATACTTGAGCCCAGTATCCATAATGACTCCCAGAATCTTGACATGCTGTTTCGGTTGGACTATCTGCCCTTTGATTATGAAAGGCTCGGAGTCGGCCTTATAGTCCTTCCGGGTGAAGTGTATGATCGCCGTCTTGCTCGCCTCGAACGTCGCACCGCTCCTCCTCTCCCATTCCAATGCGTCCTTGATGATTGATTCCACTTCCTTGCGGTTGCTATGTGCTGTTGGACCTGCGACCCAGGCTGTGAAGTCGTCCACGAACGCTATCGCCCCTCTATTGCTGTCGATCCTCCGCTGGACCAAATCCGCATTGAAGAAAAGAAATAGGATTGGAGATAGAGGGGAGCCTTGGGGAAGGCCAGCTTGCGGTAATTCTAGACTTTCTGATGTCTCGCCGTTGACTTGAATCGTTGCTGCGCGATTTGAGCAAAATGCCTCCACCCATCGAAGTAGCTTTTCCGGGATACCACGTGCTTTCATTCTCTGAAGCAGCCTTTCCTTACATACTCCATTGTAGGCTCCCTTGACATCAAAACTGATGAGACTCACAACTAGTCGACGTCGCCAAGCGATGTAGATCTGTTCCTGCAGGAGCAGTAGCCCTTGTTCCGCTGATCGCTGTTTGCGGGCTCCAAAGTGGTTCGTCGGGAGCAAACCATGCATTTCCACAGCATGTGAGATCCTTTCCGCCACCACCGATTCCAGTACCTTGCCGAGGGTAGCTAGTAGTGAAATTGGCCGCCACGCTTTTGCCAACGTGTAGTCGTCTTTGCCGGGCTTTTTCAGTGGTACCGGTATGATCTTTGCATGCTACGGTTGACTGTAACGCAAAGTGTCCCATAACTCAAATTTCAATTGGCATACACTAGGGGTGAATGACGATTGTTGCCTATCGCATATCCATTTTTGGGATACCTACGGAAGGCCACAAGGGGCAGAGTTCCAAAATTCAACTTTTCAATTTTTTTCTTACTAGGGCAACCCCAATGTGCCATTATCCTTCTGTTTAATCACATCTAGGGGATGCATATCACTGTAAAGATAAAATATCACTCAACAGGGAGAGCC